>JAGVSQ010009309.1:0-13717 GCA_022683975.1 Rhyacophila evoluta | reverse complement strand
TAGTAAGAGTATTTGACTACAGTTGGCTGTCAAAATATTTAAAGTATGAGGCACGGAGCGTTCCGAGTCTGGCAGATAACCGCTGGAGTACACAACAACGTAATATTACGGTTCCCACAGGCCAAGTGTTAATATCAAAAGGCGTAACTACATATTTAGCATCCTTGAGAAAGTAAAATTGTCCGAGACCATATTTTTTTAGCTCTAGAAATTAAAGTTTCTTGCTATTTCTTTTTACTCTTTCGCTAAGATTTTACTTACACCCCCCATGCTTCGTGCACCTGGAGCAACTGCAACTGCTCCTCAGTAGCTACACCACTACCTGACATATATGGAGCATAAATATGGTACATTAATTATAGCTCCATTCGAATGCAACCTAACAAAAGTACAGAAGGATTAATAAAAAAAACATTATAGCATTATCTGATACTTTTGTAGTACCCAGCTGCAAGTCGGCCATTGCCACTACAAAATTCCATTATTTTAGGAAGGTGTTATAAAGACGGAATAATTGGGAAAAATAAATATTCAACATATTCATGAATACAGGGCATTTTATTAATTTCAATAAATACTCCAAAATGACCCCTACAATTATTATCATATTATAATATTATAATTTACTTTGATACTTGTGACGTTGGTACAACGTAACTACAAGTGAGACATCATTTTCTTAAAAATAGCAATAGAGACAATGTATTCACCGTACGTAGGCAACATTTCGAGGCAGAACATTACCCCTGTATAAAAAGAATATACACATAAATATATACCATCAGTATGCTTCGCGAAATCTCGGCCCAGTTTGAAACTGATGACTTTAAGAAAATAAACTGTCTTATTCAAAAGAAAAACAGTATTACTACTTCCCTATCAGTAAAATAATAATATTTCATTTCTCTATATTGAAATTGTGTTCAACAACATTCAACAGTACATTTTTACAGCAGATTCTGATCTCTCTAAAATGTTTTAAAATAAATAGTTACACACTGTTGAAATAAACGTATTTAATACATTCACGAAAGCTGACGCGATTGTTATTTTGTAAAATTTTCATAAAACGTTAATTGCACAAATCCGGTGAATATTGTGGAGTCCAATTCATAGATTTGACAGATCTAAAAAAAATCTTTACGAATTGTCAGGTGAATAATTAAATGAAAACAATTTTCAAAAAATATTATCATTTTCTTCTTCTTTACATGGATGGATTTGAAAAACATATTGTTTAATTTAAATTTTTGTTTCATGTACAAATTCGAACATTCATATGATTTTCTCAGTATATCAGTTTCAGTAATTGACCAAATAATTTGGTAATATTATTATAAATACATAATATATATATATATTAATTTAATATTTGCAATTGTATCACGTTTCTAAGTACAGTAAGCATCAATGAAATATTACTTTCGACACAGTACAACCGAAATAGCATTTTTTTTTCATAAATACAATTAATGAAAATATTCTAAATTAATTATTTATTGCTACTATTTATATCAATAGGAGAACTTCTTTTTAATGAATCGTATAACACTTATGATACAAATACCGATAAATAATAATACTCTGTTATCAGAAATTGTCTAATAAATATTTATTCTGGTTAATTACTATATTTTATTTATTGATACATGTTGTACGCCTTCAATTTTATCCTCGATATATTTAAAACATAATTTATTTACCTATTAAAATCTAGATGCCACACTGTACTTAGGGGGTGAATCAATCTTTATTACACTTATAAAAGTTTACAAAATAATAAAACGCATTGAAATATTAACAAAACATTCCTAAACTTACTGCTATCGATGATATGAAAAAATTGCAGAAAATATTTTGAAAAACGGATAATTAATTACTGTCGAGATATATAAATTATCACAAAACGATAATTTCTTATAATTATGCATATAAAGCCCGGAGACAATAAAAAAATTATGGCAAGAAGTGATATGTTGCATTTTATATTAATTTTTAAGTCCATTACCAAAGAAGATAATAAATATTATATTTATGTTAAAAACATTATAAAACTTGATTACTACATTGTATTATCGATAATTAAAAAAGAATTAGTCATCAGTTTATTAAATTTTGTACATTCGTAACTAAACATTTCGAATAAAAAATATTTTCTTTATCCGAGTTTCATAAAAAAAAAACTTTGAAATGATTTCTAAATCCAAACCTAACATATCAGTGTTACATGTTGGCCATGGTATGAATTTCTTCATAAGGAATTCAATACAATGTCCGAAAAAAGCATACTACAGAGGACAATCAAAATTTAATTCAATTTATGATTTTAACATGTGCAAGTCGGTCGCTAAAAATAAATATAAAATAATAACAATTAGATTCTAAAATCCCTGAATGAAACTAACCTCGTCGAGGAAAATAAATACTGCTTTATACTTTACAAACTTAAAGAATAAAAATATTCAGAATTATAATATCATTAAAATGAAATAGAGGGTGTTATTTAATTATGCATTTTCCAGCATTTTAACTCATAAATGTTGGTTATTTTTTAATAGTTAGAGATAAAATACAATTTTTCATCCCCAGGAAAAAAACATTATTTTAGAATTTTCGCTACATCATAAACCAAAGAATGACCTTTACACGATATATATATTTTAATTTATTGCACATATACATATTATAAAAATATATAGCCTGATGATCCACTATGAATATATTTTCAAACATGTTTTACTATAACACTATCAGACACCATTAAATCATTGATTATACAAGTTTTTTTTATTTATTTTGATACATCCCTAGCAATAAAAACTATATATTCAAAAGAAACAGCATAATTACGATGAGACCAGATTTTGTTTAGTAAATGACAATTGTAAGAAAAAAAAATCATTTACATTTAAATGCTTTGTTTATGATATTAGGAATTTCTTTTTACTTTGTTTAGTGTGTTCTATGGACACTTGAAGTGAAATAAAGCATTTAAAGTGTTAAAGACTTGCGGGAGACATTTAAAATCGATTTAATGGTGGTGAAGAGTTACAGAGATGAACAAATTTATTGATGGATGAGTGATACATTATCAAAACATCTTGATTGTATTAAAATTACAAGAAAAAAACAATGAAAACAATTTTCTATACAAATGGAAAGTATAATTATCTGCAAGTTATTTAATATATATATTGATTGGCTGGACGCAGTTCTTATGTATATGTTTAGATTTATTATGTACACGGATGCTATGAATCGAGCATGATAAAAAAAAATGTCTTCAACCGTATGGCAATTAATACTTTCTGCATATAAAGAATAGGGCACATATTGACTTAGTTAATAACAATGATCAATCACAATATAAAACTAATATTGCAGAGACCACAAAAACAAAAATATAATCGAGGAAATAAATATTATGCATGAATTGAAATCACCGACAATGCACCAACTAATCATACGATAAAAATAATATTATGTATAAAATGTGAAATAGCAATTAAAGACTGCAAGCTATCAATAGAATCCTATACACATTTCAATATAGAGAAATAAAACGATACCCGGTCAATATAAAATAAGCCTGCGATTGTACAAATCATCATTTAAAGTCAAAATTCGCACCTAGCACCATCAGACAAAAGTTATTTACTATCAGATAAATGTAGATTCAAGCTATATCTCTGATAACATTAGCTGTGCAATTAAAATCAATAGGAATATGATAAAACTCATTTAATATGTATTCGGACAGTACAGCAAAATTTCGCTAATTCAAACACTTGAAAATTGTATTAAAAATCAGATTGTTCAATGACATGTTTAATGGTGGAGATTTAAGAAAAATCAGAAGAAGTCAGTTGGTGTTTTTCTGTAATTTGTTATTTATTAGCACGTTTTTGGAGTTAATTTTAAACGCTTTTAATTGAATTAACGAGTTTTTGCCATAAACAATAAATTATTATGTATTGGCAATAGAATATTTCGTGTGGTATTAAGAGATTTAAATAACTTTAATGTTCATAGCCAGTGGAATACGTAATTCAAAATTTGCAAAGACAACTGGGGCTAAGTTATAGAATGAAGATTATTTGACATAATTTTAAAAGGCAGTCTTGATAACAATATATTTGTTTGAATACATAGTTAAGTGTTTGAGGTTGTACAAAATATATGCTTTGCCAGATGTTATAAAATAATCCCTATTAAGGGATGATTATATTATACATAGCAGATGTCACATGAGTCTTTCTTTATCAGTGATGCAATGATTTGATGATAACACATTTTCTTACTGATATTGTATGAAAATAACTAGATTTCAAATATAAGCAATCTACATCATTCAGAATGAAAGTTCTTAAAAAACATTATCACTTGAAAATAGTAATTATACGGCTTAAATACTGCATTCACATACTAATATAATAATTAAAAAGAAGATAACTAAAAGTAAAAAGAGACACTAGAACTTTGCTGTATTTATTATCCAGTGTTTGCTTAATTATATGGAATTTAAATTTATGAGAAAAAGCAGAAGTAATGACATGAATGCAGATATTACGATATGTTGGCAAAATATTTAATAGTATTACGTCATCTGAAGAATGAAGATAGAAAAAATGAATAAGCCCAAAATATCACCATGTCATTGCATCAGGACAGAATGAGGAGTGTGACAATGTACAAAGGTTATTTAAATGATCTATTGAACGCACAGTCAGTTGGATAGATAGGTATTAGGTAGGTATATGGAATAATATTTGATTAAAAAGACTATCGATATCATCTTACGAAGAGGAAATAGAACTCTCGTAAGTGCGAGAACGGAACTGCAGTCATATTAGCTTTACTGTATGTTTACAATAAATTATCTCTATTAATACCCAAATGTTTTATATTATTATATTGCATATTATCAAGAATGGAACACTATTCAATAGTAAATTTATGATTAAATTCTTTACAATGTCAACATCCAATTGTTTTATTAAATCGAAATATAAACTTTTATTCAGTTAGCAAACACACATCGATTTTTTTAAATTTTACGGCACATAACGAGACACTGATGTCTTCGGGTACGAAATAATCCAAAAACATTCAGTTAAGGTTTTTTTTAATAATCGTTTGTAAATTTACTTTCAGTCTTCGTTTTTAATTAGCGAAACACAAAAATACAAAATATCGCCAAATATACACCCACGTCGACGATCATACGCTCCCTAAACATTTTTATACATTACATTTTTTTTTTAGAACAATTTTGCTTCTCTCCAGCAGGCAGTGTACGCTTTAATTCGTAAAATTTCAATAAAATAATAATTACAAATATTTTTAACCGATTACAATTTTTAACGACTAGTTCGAATGCGTAACTACAATACGCATGACATTCCGCACATCGTCTACAAACTTTGTTAAAGTGACATTTAGTCTGTTGAAACCTCTTGCAAACTGTGATAAATCTACAGAAGACAGCACGGTCAATATCATGCAATTGCATTACTATCATAAATAATACAATTCTGATAAAAAATAACTTCCGTTAGAAATAGAGACCACTATGGCTTCAGACTATTTATTCCAATGTCAATGGTCTAAACTGTGTGGCTCCCGTTATAAATTGATTTCAAACACTACACAGATAGATAGAGCACTGGGTGACGATAAGTGAATCACATTCATGTCATGTTTGTTAAGCACCTACTACTTTTAGGATATTTGAACAAACCAACCATCTGCCCTCTGAAGTCTGTCAAATAGTTTGCAAAGATCTTAATTGAAAATGAAGAAGTGGATTATTTTTCGCAAATTAAAAATATTGCACTAAATTTTAAGCTTTCTTGAATATTATTGATTGCAAGTAAATCAAAAGACAAATAGATTTGTGGAGTTACAAACATGTGTTTATCCATTTATACAATTTTTAATTTGTTTTCGAAAAATTGATTTCATTACATGATCCTTCATCAAGGGAACGATGAATGAATTCAAATATATAAAGTAATCCGGTATTGAAATAGAATGGATAGTTGACTGATGCTGAATATGAAAGTTTCGGAGAGTGATGAGCACGGAAAGTCAGCGTGTCTAAGAGTAATCATGAAAACGAAAATGAAAACAAATGGTCCGAGTGAGGTCTCTCCTTCCCATCCGCCGGTCGCTTTTCACCTTTCCGACGGTTTACAAATGAACAATAACTCAATTGGAATAGTTCAATATACACAATAATAGATATAAAAGGGTGCGACGGCGGCCGACGCTCGAATCACATTTGCTTGTATTCTCATATAATATATATATCATTTGTTTTATTCACAAACGGGCGTCTCCCGAGGGGCGGGCGATTCGATCATCGGCATCCCGCGGTGGACGCCCGCGTACACTTGCTACGATAGTCATTCATCATATTCGCATAATACATATAATAATATAAACGGGTGCGTATCCGCACATACATATTATCGTCGTTCTCATTTCAATTGGCTACAATTTACATATTATATAACATTAGATGATCGCTCCGCCCGCACGGTCTCTTTCCTCTTTCTATTACATGGAATGTGTTTGACGAGGGCGCCTCCGACAACTTTGTCCTTTCGCGGCACTCGCGTCCCTTTCAAAACGAGTCCGGTGACGGTCCCGGGAGCGAGAGCGGAGGCGGCGGCCGCGGCCTCAACTGGGCGGGGGCGAAGGGGGAGGCGCAGGCGCCGGAGGGGGGCGGGGTAGGGGCACCATGACGCAGGGCGCCTTCCCGCTTTTGGGGCGCGCGGGGAGCGGCGGCCGTGGAGGCGGGGGCTCCTGCGGCTCTGCCCTCGCTTCCCCGAACCTTTTGGCCAGGCACTTCATAGCCTTCTGCATGAGGCCGTCTTTTTTGTGCTGGGGCTGCGGGGCAGGCGGGGGCTGAGGGGCAGCGCAGGGGGGAGGCGGTGGAGGCTTCGCCCACTCTGGGACATCTCGCACCGATTTGTTGGGCGGCGGCTGCACGGCCGACCGGGATAGCTCTGATTGCTGAAACACAACAAATACACTTTTAAAAAAACTTGAGAAACCATTTCAACACTGATATAGTATAAAGTAAAATATAGTTGTGAATTTAGTTCTTATAATTTAAAAATGCTAAGTAAATAATGATTCATTTTAATAATATATGCAACTTAAAAATGTAAACACATGATTTTTGTTTACCTGGTAAGGGACCCTCAGTTGCAGATGTCGGTCGGGCCCTCTCTCTCCGTCGGGCAGAGGGATTCGATGCGGGAGGTTGAGAGCGTCTGACGTTTGAGCGCTCCGCGACAGAGCGGCCAGCTCCATTATATACTTCATGTCCAACTGCAGCGCTGCCATGTTTTGGATATGACCGCTGGAAAAACAATAGGAAACAGTGTTTACTTCTATATTTACATAGATGACAATACTTACAGTTTCATGAAATTTTTTGAACTAATGGTTATAGTTGCATCGGAATGATCAGCTTCAATATTTAAGGCTTTTATAAACCATGAAAATTACAATACTCAAAACTTCATTTCAACACATACAAAGACCAGACATATTTTAACATTAGATAATTAATGAATTCGGTTTTAAGTCCCTTAATCAAACATAACGATGTTTCTAAGATTTACTTTATAACGCTAATTGCACGGTGTAAACTGGTTCACATTTTTCAGTCAGATTTGCGAGCCATAGAATGGGAATTAATGTTTAAAAGAAAAATTATGAAACTAGAAATTGATGGCAATGTTTTTTATAGGTTGAAACTTATTGATTTGGCCAAAATTAGGTATCATGTTTGAATAGATACCTCTGTCGCTGTCGATCGGCCCCACCGGCCACACCTCCCCCCCCCGGGCCGGCCGGCGCGCCAAGCCGCTCCATGCCAGCGCACCCCGGTGACTGTACCGAGAGCATCTGAAACAATGGCAAACACAATGTTATTAGTACATTAATCATGGAGCATCAATAAAATTTGGTTACAATCGACAATTAAAAATACCAATACATGTATTATAGAATTTTGTAAGATTATTTATAAAGTAAGGTACCATATATGGTAATATGACTCATATCCATTTGAGAAATCTCAATGCTAAAGATTGGCGGCATTATTTAAACCTACTTATACAACTAGCTTAGCCATGTAAGAAATACAAAAAAAAAATATATCCATATGTGGTTACAACCAATGGTGTATGGATGTAGTATTACGTCCAACGCTATTTGTGTCTAAAGGATTCTGTGTCCAACCGTATTTCACGAAAATTGGTATTCCTTGTTAAAATATAGATTGATTTAATAACTATCGGATACTTCTGAAGACATTTTCGAAAAAGTTAAGATATTATCATAAATAATGATCGACATGTATCAAAATGAAATGCACTATGAAAAACCCCACTATTGAAAGGGTTAATTATGTTCAATAAATGGTCTTCAACTTTTTCCTCTAAATTGCGCTGGCCACCAAGTAAACTGAATGTTGATACAGGATTACAGATGTCTTCTATATAATTCTTACTGATGATTTGATGGTACTAATATCACATATGACATGTTGAAATATTGACAACCAGCAGTGAGAATTGCATGAGAATCATACAAGAATTTTAAAAGACATTGAAACAAACTGTGGCATAATAAGGATGATGTGATTCATTTATATTCAGCCTTATTAGGCCGTATACGATGAGTTTGTGTTTATTAGTCTACCGCTTTTGCTACACTCTATTGGTAAATAAAAGTCATTCTTCTAGGTATTTTCAGTACAAAACATTAGAAATGTAGTACTAATTTTATCTAAAATAAAATAAATCTCAACAAAAACTTGTAATGTATTTATATAGTTATCTTATTTTCGTGTTTTGTAGTATTTATGATATATTTCTACACATAAGATATGTAAAATAAGTTATATTTGAATACATTTTTAACATTTCAGTTGTATTACTATTTTTGATGAGTTGTTTTGTGATGTTCTAAATAAGTTTTCCTGGAAGATAGATGAGCAAATTGTTTGTTGGACAGCTTGTTAGCTGTGAATAACAAATATCCGTAAACCTAATAATAACCACCACTACTAATTAACAATGATCATAATATGACAATGATAACAATGATCATATTATAGTAAAAAAAAAGCTTTCGAAAGTATATTGACATTGTTACTTCCTACCTAACCTGAATGACATAGATAGGAGCATCTCTTATACTTGTGATTTAATGCCTATTTATTGAGTATTTTACTGTAAAAATATTCCAAAATTATAGAAAACAAATAAAACTTTTCAAAAATTATTATTACACCTTTCGAATTTTGTCAAGGTAAAATACTTTGATTGTACAAAAATATGCTTATGATATCAAATTCCACAATACCAATTTTGTAATTAGCTTCTATTATTTAAATATAAGCTATGTATATAACACAATAATCAACTTAACTGATGGAATCACATTAATTTTAGGTAAACTATATTGTTATTTCAGTACGATTAGTGTAAAAATATACATTCGGTTATCATTGAGCAAGAATACATACATCGTTTTCATTCTCGAAAATTTCGGCGTTTTTCGTATTGTTCGTAATGGTGGAAATGTTTTCGTTACGGGGAAACACGTTTCTTGCTATATCTTTTACATTTCAAGCGATACATATTGTTTCTATTGAGAATTTTTTGTTTTTTCATAATGCAGGTTATGTATCGTCCTGACAGAAACACTGTGTGCCACTAGTCACGTGACAGGTTTTCGGTCGGTAATGCAGGAAGCGGCTCGATCTGCCGGGAATAAAAGAGAAATTTGCGGAATGCGGTTCTAATAATATTTCGAGCTTACGTAAAATCTGACTTTTTCCACGTGAAATTTACAAACGGCGACTTATATTTAACTCGCACTATTGACGTGAAAAAAGAGCAATGAACTTAACTGTCTATTCATGCGTATGTATTTTAGATTAAATGTCCCAAGGGAAATTATATAGTATATTCAATATCAATGTGAGTTAGGTAAGTATTATAGAATAATAATAAGAAGTATAAATGTTGACATGTTTCTTAAAATCATAACCAATGTTTCGATCACACAATTAAAAAAGTATTATAACCACACATACAGCCAGTAGGTTTTCAATAAAATTAATCAATTTATTTTATTATTTTCTGAATTTATTATATTATTTTCTGAATTTCCTAATCGATTTTTTTATATTTGACAGTAACTAATATATTGTGAAAGAATATAAAAATACGATGTTCAGTTAAAACGCTACAAATATCTTTAGAAATTGCTACATATGGAATATACGTAGTTCTTAAATCGAGGTTTTTAAAAATGTGTAGGTAGTATATATACGATTTTAAGTGTAATCTATGGCTGAAGTGGACGCGAATATTTCAATATAGAATGATAATAATTGCTCATCTGGAGTGCCGATCCAAATAATAATATTAAAATAATAATCTTTAGTACGCAAAACAATGAGCGCCACAAAGAATATTTAAACGCTTAAGTAATAAAAATTCATTGCATCGATAGTGTAGGTCATAGGAAAATAAAATTCCGAAGGCGCGGTGTTATCAATGGAGTTTCCAAAAAGGGGGCTAGGAATGAGGTTCTTCCGTCTGGTGACCCCTCCCAATATGCGCGCCACCGTGGAATTGTGTTACGCCACCCAGAAGCAGGCAGCCCCCAAAAGTGACCTTCGTTCGTAATAAGGAAAACATTTCTCTAGTCGCCTCTCGTGACTGAAAAATCGAATGAAAGTTTTTTACAGAATAAAAGATCGGATTTCAACCACAAATGCTTACACGATAAAAAGATTCGTGTTTGGATCCAAAAATCAATTGAGCTGAGCAACATTTAACAGAGAACGGATTCAGGCTACTTCAGAAATTTGGCAAACATTAATTTCGATAATATCACATTAACAAACTTACTGGGTTAAAATGAAGCTTTCTTTTTAGGACAATGGACAATACTATTTGAAATCATCGGTTAGTGTTATTTAGTAAAATTGCAAGTATCACTAAAAATTATTGTACTTTACGCGTATTTATTTAATCGGTAACTGAACAAAAAAATACATGGTTTTAAAAATATGAAAATGTACTGATAAATTTTAATTCTATAGGCAAATCAGCATAATTACTTCGATTGTAAAACCTTCATAGTATTTTTTAACAGCATATTTGATAGTAATCGCTTGCGATAGGGATTCATTATCTTATTAAGGAAGAATGAATATAAAAGGAGAAGAAGATAACTCATTGAGTATTATATCACGAGTGAAATTGCCATCAATAAAATTAAAACCATAAAAAAATATACTAACCACTTTCATTTAACTAATATGATGTTTTAGTGTTTACTAACGCAATAAATAAAATTATCGCTCTTAACAAAAAAAAAAAGAAAACATAAGTACACGGAGGTTTTCACGCAACAACCACACACACGATAAACCATTTAAGTGAGTGAGTTTACGCCATTTTCTTGGTTGCTATTGTTACATAAAAACAATTTTCTTCGTATGGTAAAATCATGAAAATTTATACATGTTACTTACATGTACATTAAGAACACCTTACCTCAAAAGCATACCTACATAACAGTATACCTATGACCTGTAATCGTTTATTCTCATACGTAATGCAGAATTTCTGTCTAGACTCTTAGACATTTTCTACTTGTAGACATTCAGCTTTTAGAGGAATGCCCATTTTATTTATTCGTCAAATTTATGCGGCAAACTTCCAGACTAGACTATGGCGATGGTTTTAACTTTAATGTCTTAACGTAATTCAATAATGGGTGGCTTTGCGAGTAAACTTTGAGAATTATTATTCACGAATGGCAAAAGATCAAATAGATCAACGCCATTACGCCATGTTTGTTTTTTTAATATATAATATTAAACATGATGTAAATTTTTTAACATCTTGAAAAGCAACCTTAAATATTTTTACGTAAATATATGAATTTAAATTGAAAAAATAATGGTTGTTTTCAAATATTACATCTTACATTCAAAATAATTTAATTCTACAAAAAGTTGCAGAAAACCTTTTGACTTTTCATATTGAAGTAATTTTTGAAAATGGAATTTTCATACTATTAAAATTATTCGTATTTTTATGTATTTGATGTTAATAAATGCGAGTCGGAATAATCTATATGGAAGTTTACAAAATTTATATTACAATTTTCATCGATTTAATAATTGTTGTGCACCATAATTTCTATTACAGTGTGGAAGTATATTATAAGTACACTGTTTTACGAGTGTTGGTTATTTACTTTGTGACAAAACGAAACAACATTACATGGCAGCGAAGAATATTACAAATTACCATTAACCAAGATTTATCATAGTAATACTTGGAGACCATAGTGCCGACCTAGAACTCGATTGGAAGGATATAGCAGCGCAAAGCACATAATTGTTTTAAGTACATATAGACCTCCATAATGTGAATAGATTGATAGTTTTTCTTCATGAGATTTGGTTGTCAACCAATTGCTAAATTTATTATTGATATTTGAATTTAAGTATTTAGCAGCTGTGGGATTTAAATCCGAAACCGCTGACACCGAAGCGTGCGTGTTAACTTTTTAGACATATTCGATATATGTATATATATCCGAAAGTGGAAAATTTACATACATACCTAATCAAATATAAAACAATTTAGATAATGAGATGTACACGCAGGATTTTTTTACTGTTGATGAAAACCTTTTAAGGCTTGAGTAATTTAGTATATTTGAGAGTTATCCGCCTAAATGCCCTGAATCCACATCCGATTCAACCGGCAGTCTACATTGGGCGACGATGCGTCACGCAAGGGCGGATCTACTCGCCGCCTTTCACGTCCTGACCCAGATCCCGCGCCGCCCACTCCTGCCCTCGTCTGCCGCCCTACCTACCCACACCAGGAAATTTTCCGCCTAGACCGAATTCCCGACATACCTATTTACGCAATCGGCTGAGTGTGCCGGTATAATACATATATGAATGCAGCCCTTATCAAGCCACTGTCTGGTGGAAACGAATATTTTAATTTGATACTTTGAAATAAATATAATTACAGGAATTCAGCTTAAAATAAATACTTTAATAAGAAAATATAAAAAGCTATTACATGTTTTTAGGATTTTACGCGATCCTGGTTATAAGTTGTAAAAGCGACTGAAATTTACTAACTTATTTTTCAATTATATTATTTAGTTCCGAATATGAACGATTGTTTTTTTATACAGATTGATGCATTCATAAAACAATATACAGCAATAAATGTATATATTGATTAAGTGCGATAATTTCATGGAATGAAATTGTTCTGATTGGACGACATTGCCTAATCGAGGAAAAGTTTATATTAAGACTGATCTTCATATTATTTTCCTTTTGATTATTCGTTATTTGTACAATCCGGATCTTAACTTAATGTGAAAAAACGAGTTCTACTCTTAATTTTTTTAGTCACAGTCTACAACATAGAGCCGCATACCAGAGACATTAGATAAATCAGAAATAAGGTGAAAAACCCCTATTTTTTATTCCTTAATTTATAATGAAGTATTAATGGGAATAGCCTATCTCGCAAAGATTCTGAATCTGTTCAAAGCTACATATTCGATCTATGAATATTAACCTCTTTAGTGTTTATGACGTATATATCCGCGAGGCATAGTGCGTAACACAGTG
>JAGVSQ010009308.1:0-13098 GCA_022683975.1 Rhyacophila evoluta | reverse complement strand
TACATTTTTTATAATATTCGTATTCAGTTGCTAATTTGAGAGTAAGCAGAAAATAAATATGTTGATAAGGAAGCAACACAATGAGGTTGAAGCTAGCCAAAATCTGTGTTGCTGATTCTCTGGAGAGTTTTGTTCCAGCTCGCTTTCATTGTAATCTTTTTTTGTTGGTTGATAAAGATTTTTCGTTCTAGAAGTTCAACGGGCTTTATACACAGTATTGATTTGATGGAGATGAAAGATGGTAAGTCGGAAGAGGAACGGATGAAAGAAAATCTCGAAGGTATTACATTGTGACCGTATTCCACACATAACAGATAAAAATTGTGGTTAAAACCAAAGGAAATAAATATTTAAGATCAAATCGACTCTAAGCCGTTCCGCAGTCAATCAATTACACGCCAGGAAGAAGAAAAATACAATTTCTGTATGGTTTTCTAGGTCATGCCAGAATTATAGATTTACATGTTTTGATAATTTTGATATTTGTTCGATAATAAAAAAATAAGGCTGCTCTCTAAAGGTATCCATTGTAATACTTATTTCTTCGCAAAGTCAAAAGTAAAAAGTGTGAAACACATTATCAATTTTAAAAAACCATATTTAACAGAGCATAATATATACCGACAAATATTTTTCACGTGAGCGCGTTTTAACAATATCAGATAAATTCATTAGACAATTGTTTTATTGTTGGAAAATGCATTCAATTTATTGCAGCGATGCAGTAAAATAAATTTCTTATGCACTTTCTTATGCTATCTCTATTAAAATGCAACACAACGTCGACGTCTAGTACCTGTTGTCTAGCTTTGTGATGAGATTATTAATAGACTGATTTGAATAAGGTGAAACGTATAAAAACTATGCAATTAAAATGAGTTATTTTTTAATGTTATATGATATGGTATACACACCCTTTAATGTGTTTTTTCTTGTTGTTTTAAACAAAATCGTAAATAACATAATAACTTCATGGTGAACTGTATAATTTATTTCATTATTTATATTATAATTCATAATATGAAATCTCATATATCTTGTATTATATTTAGACAGTATATTACTAAATTTAAATTTGCATTTTTATGTATTATATTAAATTAGTTATAATTAATGCAATATATTTAAAAACATCTTTTTACTAATCAACTAAAGTATAGGCGCTGTTATATTGGTAATTTTTCTTAATGTTTTATATTCATGAAACTAATAATGAATATTTGATTTGATTTTGAGCAATCGTATTCAGATGAAGTTTACTTGGGTTGTGTATTTTTATAAAATACAATTTAGACAACTTTTTATTTTCTGGATCTTAGGACATATATTTATATTAATTTAATTTGTATTCTTAGGCAATGAATTATAACAAATGTATGTAATATTTAGTGAAATATATACAGAAAATGAAAATTAAATATAACCTTAAAACAAATTACGAACTGGTATATTTTTTTTTTCAAACTTTTGGAGTGGATACCTTCACAGTTTGGGAATCTATATGCTTCAC
Organism: Rhyacophila evoluta; assembly: GCA_022683975.1. Lineage (NCBI taxonomy): Eukaryota > Metazoa > Arthropoda > Insecta > Trichoptera > Rhyacophilidae > Rhyacophila > Rhyacophila evoluta. Next base: position 11,588 of record JAGVSQ010009308.1, on the reverse strand, counting down.
TTTGTGAGCAACAATGATTTAAAGAAAATATTAAAAATGGCCATGGCATGCACTATGGATGTCTACAGAAAGCCTGAATTCTATTCTTTGGACCGGTGAGATTTGGATGTCTTTAAAGGCCAGCGAGTACCATCTATATAATGTACTTGGCAGAACTAAGGGATTATGGGTGTATGACCTGGGAGGATACAAGACGGCTGGTGGATGACAAAGATTATAACATGCCATATACTCCCCGTTAACGTAAAACTTAGTGAGCGCCTAGAAATCCGAGGAACGTGAGTTCAAAACCCACATCTGTCAAATCGGAGTAGATATCTTCACATTGTGTCGATCCATATGCTCAATAATAGTAATCAATCATAGTGGTGCTGTAGAGTAAATTACGCGAATTATATACACATTATAACACGTCATAATTTTTGCTTTCAGGACAAATTCGTAGGCTACAAAAATATTTTCTTGGGTTTAATTAATAGTTATAAATATTACATTCACTACTTTTCGCTGTTTTCTAGGCATGCCTATACTCGATTATTAAAATGAAATTTCTACAACATCTACAAAAATATATTTTATTCGAACCTAGTCGTGATTGTGCAATGGATAATTTTTATGATTCCATGTATGTTATTTGCATGAAATTTTACAAAGATACAAATCGCGAAGATTGAGTGATTATTTAAGTAAAATACAATAGTATAAAAGTTATCATACGTATTTTCAAAAATCTATTTTCGATACTTTATAATAAAAGAACTTTTGGTAGTTTAATAATTTTTAATAATTAACAAAAATATTTATATTAAAATATTGTTTTCAATGAAAAAAAATATATTTTAAGTAGGAAATTAAATTAAAAAAGAAGTGAGGGGGGTAGTGCCAAAGTTAACTTATCCCACTACGTCTAGATTTAAAATTTATCACTTTGAGCACGTATTTTTTATATAAACAAACAATATAACACACTTTGTGTTTTTAATATTTCTGAAATTGATTTTTTCGCTAATATTTTGCATGATAAATAGTTATTTTATACAAAAATTACTTGTTCAAAACATTCTCCTTTATATATTGGCATATTGGAATAAGTTCACTTTGGAAATGCCATCCTCGAGTATAATCGTTAATTATTTTTACTCCTAAATATCAGGCCTAATGTAAAAAGATAAGATGAAACTAATTATTTACAAAATAAGGATCTTGATAAATACAACCACAAATTACGCCTTACGAATGAGTCACTTAAACATATGCAATTTCTATTGATAAGATCAAGATTGAGAGAAAACGATATCTATGAAGCTAACCTAGATTAGACAGCTTATGGTAGACAAACTTGAGTGTTGATGTTCTCAAAAAATATAATTAAAAATGCACATGAAGTTGAAGTCACGATAAAAAAGAAATTATAAATGTATAAGGATTTTAAACATATAATTATTTGATGAAAATGCAAATAATGTTTTTCTTTTATTGCACATGAAAATCTAGTTCTAGAGATTATAAAATTTAGAAAAGTTTAGCAATAGCCCAACTTTCGTTGTTCATCGCGCAAAGCTTGCGTTACAATTTTTTATTCATAAATTATTGCCGTTGCATGATTGAAGTATCAAGTCAAGTAAAGTAATGCAAGATGGGGATTATTCATTTTTATACGAAAGCGTGCAGGCAGGCTGACACGAAACAAACTTTAACAACTAAACCTTACTTTCTACGTATTGTTTTAATCCGGAAGTATAACACTTTGCGTAATCACTAATTGGAAAAAGAAATATTTTACTATCAATCATAATATTTTCTGTCGGCAAACAAGTGGATTCAAAAAAAACTAATCAATTTTTCAAAAATAAATTTTTTTAAAAACTAATCTAGAGCAAATTATAGAATTCTCCAAGATACTCTTTTATCTGTCTTTACGTAAATAAAAATTATTCATTTATGTAATATTACAATTTTTTAAATTCAGGCCATTTAGTACGACAGACAATTTTTATTACCATTTGTTGCATGATTTTTTCTACAAAATCTCCAAATATCTTGAGTCAAAGGTATTTACATCTGGAAATATTAATAATATATCGGTAAATTAAAATATAAACGGTAAAAAAGCAATTTAAACACCGAAAAAATAGAAATTATAAATCGTTTACACAGATTACACTCGCTCACTTCCAAATGTGGCAAATATTCAACAGTATTTAGTAAAGAAAAGACATAATAAAACAGCACATCATATAAATTTAAATTAAAAACAAATATAGCCAGCAAATTTAAAAGGATAATTATGGGATATAGATTACTTCTAGATGGTTTCACACAACCTATTTCAGAAATTTTAAATTATAAAAAATCTGACGTTATTTGTTCTGTACCTGAATTCTAACTTTCTTTTTGACACCATCCAACCACCATTTTTTCAAGCTCTTGGACGATTTAATATAATCAAACTTCGTCTATTTAAATTAACAAAGTTTTATAATATTAATAAATATGGAAATCTATGAATCTTCTGAAAGTATCGTGATACGTCGGGTTACATTTTTTTAGATTGTCCGCGTGTCGTACAATACTTTTCTCTTAAATATTCCTAGTACAAATTTGACTACTATTTTAGGAATCAATCATTCTTAACCTTAAATTATTAAAACTCCATAGGTACATTATATATTATATATATTATAAAATTTGCAACTTAATAGATATCATAGTTCTATTTTTTATTATTATCGTCACAGATTGAAGATATTTATGAATGTGAAGAAGAACAGATTGTTTTTCATAAAAGTCAATTGCTAAACATATCGGGAATCTATTTATTTTATACGTAAATATACATATACAAATCATATTTTTTTTTTATGACTGTATATGTATCAGAGCTGTGTGATACGCATGTGTTTGTAATTATCAGTTAGGTCACTGATGCAATAAATAATTTTCATTTCAATAGGTAAATCAAAAAATAAATAATAATGTTTCTATCACAGTATTGCGCTGAAAAACTATTTAATTCAGATAAGGCAAAAGAGCTGCTAATTATATACCAGAAGATAATTTTTCTTTTTTTAGGAAATATGAAATGCGTAAAAGTGAAAGAAAAAATTGAATAATAATGGGTAATAAAAATAAACGTAGTAAAATAGAAATTATAAGTATGATTTATTACCTTTTAAGATAATAAATGCCAATTCCATACAATGTAAAAGAATTATGTACGCATATAGAATGTAAAAAATACTTCAATACATATCGAACTGAAAATCAAATTATTTAATTCACATTGTCTGTGCTCAATACATACTACCTGATATGAATCAGCATGCACTATAATAACACAATGGTGGAAAAACTCTAGTGAATAATCGTTTATCTATTATGTTAATATGAGAGAAGAGGTTTTAGCGAATAAAATGAAGAATTATTCAACAGCTGATTTGCCAGACATTATCTCCCTCTCAAAATCAACGTTTAAATGAATGTTTTGGATCGGCTTAGATTGTGTGCGTTGACACGTGCGTCAACTTTGTATATGTTTTTTTATGTAGGGTTACGCACCTAGCTAAAATTAATTTTTATGTTTTGTTGACTATATCCTCTCTAAAATCAGATTATATGATAATCCACAGTGTGAATATATTTATTATTTAAATTAAGTACTTACATGGATCTTTGCAATGTTAAAACAGAATTTTTTCTCAAGAGGCTTCAGTCCTGCATTTTAAATTCTGCTTAAATCTAGTAACTGTGAGGTTCAGAGACGAAACTTATGGCTTTGAAGCACACACATTGGTCACTCGGCCACGGGAAGTATATTTGAGAATATAAAAGAAATTAAAAAGTCAGTAAAATAAAAACATCGTCTTTATCGCTGACAGTGTGCCAGTGACATGTAGCTCTCCGGATAGCTGTTTTGTTGTAACGTCACAACTATTATAGAGTCAAGATTTTTTTAAAGTAATTTCACGACGAGTATTAAGAAAATTTGGCAATTTTCCTATAAGATTGTTAGACGCTATTTTCATAAAAATTAATTGGTAACATGAAGTATTTAAGTTCTTCGCGTAAATTGTAAATCTTTATTTATAAAATTTCTTTTAGTAATATTAATATCGTAAAAATATATAAAATGTAATTTTGAAAAATGATATTTATTTCAAGCGTATCTAAGTTTGAAAAATATTAACAAATAAAAAAAAATATAAAATAAATTATTATGAATTTTGACCTGATTTTTACAATTTATCGACGCAGTATCCAATCACGGAAAATGCTCTCTTTCAAAAATGCCTCCCCTGATCGTTATATTTCTCGGCTATACACAGCACACGAGAACGAACTTAACAAAATGCAGTCAGGCTTGTAGAGAAATCAGACTATAAAATGAAATATTTAATCTGAATACTTATCATTAAGAGTATAGTTCTCAACCAGTGCACATCTTTCATACAAACTCACCTTCGAGTGCACCTCTGAAACAAGTTTAGCAAACATGAAGATTTTTGTAAGTGACTTACCATAATGGAGTTAAATTATTTTAAAACAATCGTGTACAATATTTTTCAGCTATGTCAAAAAAAGTTGTGACACATTTTAAGTGAAATGAAAAAACTATTTTTTTAAGCCAAATTTTACCAATTTACACCCTCACAATATGGTGAATCAAGTGTTTTTATTCATATAATATATTTATATATATAATTTACATAATACAGAAAAAAAGCGAACACAACAAATCTTATTGATAACGTTATTATAAATAATTTAATACTTTTCATACAATAATGTTTTCAAATTTAAATTATCAGTTACAATGATTTCTTATCAATTTAATTTGTATTAATTTTGTTACTTATATTTTTTCTAACAGCCTAATAAGCGTTATAACGAATATAAAACAGAAGGTAAAAAAAAATTAAATTGAATGAATATTAGGGAATTTTAGTATAAATCGTAAAAAGTCAATGTACCACTTCAAATGTTTTCATTGTCAATTCGATTTATCCGATTTATTTAATTCAGATTTCTAACATACAAAGCAAGTATTTGATTTAGTTAAAGAATAATAATTTTGTAGAATTTGTTTTGTAATATTTTAATAATATGACCTATATATGCCAAAAACGTTCAAATAACCATCTACTAGTTTTGAGATATTTGAGGAATTATTTGAGGATTATAATTATATACGTACAGAAAACAATATATACACAAGTTTATCAATATGCCATTATGTTACAACGGGATTACTACCAAGGAATATTTTTACCAATTAAATTATTTTGCATTTATATAAATGAGATATTCTGAGAAGGTTTTTTTTTAAAGCTCCAAAATAGGTTGGGAAATTTACGCGCAATTGTTTGAGATCTCATAATTTTTTTTATACTAAAGACTATTTAATGCTTGCTTTATTACTGGTCTTAATAATGATGTGGTTAAAGCATCTTAAAAATAACACTTTCTACTGTTTTAAGTCTACAGTTTTAACGAAACTTATAATATATGTGATTACTGTTATAACACATTTGTATTTTGTTTCTTATATTTTTATATTAGTTATGATAATATTTTAATGGTATTCTCAATGGTTAGTTTCCAACAAGCGATTGGCTATTGGCTGAGGTGATTTATTTTATAAGTATTGACTTGATGGTAGGATAACGAGTTCGCTTTCTAATATTTTTTTTTACGACTTAAATGGTAAGACATAAGTGCAAGTGAAATGAAATGTTGGAGACGTGTGATACAAACGACTTATAGTTCACTGCATTGTTTTCTCTTTGATTGGCTTTAGAGTCAAATACGTATATTATTCTAGAATTTAAAACCACATTTCCAATTAAGCATTTGCTATATAATTTACGACTTATAAACAATAATAGACTAAATTAAATTTACCAATACTTATACATATCTTCCAAATAATAAGTAAATGTGAAATTTTTGTTTCACAAAACCTGTAGCTAAATATTATCACAGATTTTGTCAATCAAAAAATCTGAGAATAAAAAATGTTTCTTTGTGATAAAGATACGTAATTTTATTTGAAATGTGAATATTACTTAAATCTATACAAATCCTTATTAATAATTGATGTTTCATTTAAAATAATAAAGATATGTATGCTAATGTTTTTTTTTAATGATAACTTCAATAAATCGAAATCAATATTTAACAACATCCTATTTTTTTCAGATATGCTTAGCACTTGTAGCCGCAGTAACAGCATTGCCGAACAGATCACGACGAGGGGTAATTCACCAAGAGGCCGAGGGTGGCCATGGCTCAGAAGGCAGTCTCAGTTCATCAGGTTATCATCACGAAGTGGAACACGAGCATGCAAAATCTCATCAATCAATCAAACTAGATCATTTCCACCCCGTTCCAGTATACATCAAGAAAGAACACTCACATCTGCTCAAGCATCCATTAGAAAAGGGAAAATCTGAACACGGAATAAAACTTCTCCACCCTAAGACTGAACATAGTCATGGATATGGATTAGTTCTTGAAGAACATCGTTCAGATATTGAAGCTCATCATGGACATGGATTGGATAACCACGGATTCTCAGAGCACAGCGATCATATTTCAGAAATAGAACACATTCCTGAACATCATGAGATTTCTGAGCATTCTCAAGGTATTTCTGACGGTGGACATGAGACTCACGGATGGGCTGCAGGTTCTGAAAAATTGTCCGGTTATGAATCACAGGGTCTTCAGGATGTCGGAGGACATTATCAATACAGTCCGATTGATCTCTCCCACTTAGGAGGACACGAAGCTGAAGGCGGCGAGAGTTACTAAGCTTATATAGTTCGTGATGTTTGCTCTCTATTATTTAATTATTAAGTTTATTTACTTACTATCTGTGTTATATTTTGTATTTTGACTTGCCATGATTGTTCGTTTATAATCTGTTTCGTCATGACGTAAAAGGCTTTATGTTTTCAATGTTTCGAATTGTCGATTCATTCGAAGCATTCAATAAAATGTATCGAAAATAACTTACAAAAGCTTTTATTACCTTCATTTTTAATACATCCGATTTACTGACACAACGACACGGTACAAAACGGTCAGACACACAATAATTTTATTCACCTGCCTGAAAGTTAAGCCCAAAAATTCTGAAATAGAGACATCAACGAGCGGTAGTTATGCAAACCTAGAATCCTTTTCATGGATATCTTATTTTTCAGCTTACAACTACCATTAAAAATACGATATTGTTCGAGAAAAATTCTTCAATAATGATTAATTTAATATTTCATAATTACACGCCACTTCCTATACGTTTTTCAAAACGTACTATTCCTACTATACGTTGACGATCATCATGGGCTTGATTTTTTTTTATATACCATGTTCGCTCCCAACATAGAGCATATGGATCTACACAGTGTGAAGATATCCACTCCGAAAGAGGAGTATATGGATCTCCGCAATGTGAAAACGTCTTGACAGATTATTTTTCACGGGCAGTGTTTGTCAGACAATTACTCAACCCAATGAGCATCCTGTCCTGAATTTTCGGATTTTAAAAATCCGACAGATGGAGAGTTGAGCTTACATTCCCTGAATCACTAGCCATGTACGCTACCAACTATGCTACAGTATTGAAAAATACCAAGGCAATAATATATTATATATTGCCTTCCGTAATACATAAACATGTATAGATTGTTACAAACATTTACAAAAATAAATCTGGTAAATAATTTTGATACAAGCCAGCACTAAAGCATGTACTGGTAGAAGCTGCTATCCTTGATAATGCAATCACAAAATTAAAAACTTCTATATAATTACAATCTGTATTAATAAGTTAATTGTTGTCCTTATATTAGCTAAGTAGGCTTAAAATAATAATATGGTCTGAAGATGTCTTGAGATAAAAAATTTCTAGAAAATAATTATTCATCAAAAATTTAAAAACAGTTTTAGGTTTAAATCAATTTTCTCCTACTATCTCATAGATGATAATACTACTAATGTATCAATTTTTAATGCTTATCAGTGTTTTAGATAAATTAAATTATTTTTTACCTGCTATAATATTTTTTCTCCCCAAAAAAATCAGGTCTCCCGGTAATTTTTTTTCCAATTATTTATATAATTCTGCGAGGAAAAACCCGCCAAATCAAAGAAAATCAGAAGAACCGCATGTGACATGTGAAATGTAAAAAGTTAAGCAAGCAATCAAGCATCGACCATTGATATTTTAAGGTCACATAATCATGTAAAAAATAAACAGTAGTAAAAACGCATTCAAAATATTTAAAAATTTGAAAAAGTAAAACATGAGCATTACCTCAATATTAAAAATTATTATCTATATAAATATAATATGTTATTAAATAGAAAATATACGTGTATGTCTGTCTGTCACAAAAATTTCTCCCAAACAACAACGAAAAAAACGTGAATTTTTTACATGTTATTTTGGGTGTCATTTCCAGATCAACTTTTCTACTTTCAATTTTTTAAATCATCATCAATAATCATCGAGAGGCTCAACATACTGTATATATTTAAGTTTTAAAATAGTTTTGTCATAACGGGATGAATACAATTTATATGAATAAAGAATGAGTTTTAAGCTATTCCGTATAAAGCCAAAATATATAATTCTATATAATATATATCCATGTCTTTGAAACTCATTGATTAATTTATATAAATATAGTATCTTTCTTTAAGAACTAATGTATCTTCGATCGTGTGAGAAATATTTTCTTTACGTACAAATATATATTTATCATATTACAATGAATACCGTTAGCATACGTTACGTAAGCCAATTTTAATCTCTTATACTGTAAGTACGTTTACTGGAGTATTAATTATTTAGTTATATAAGACTTGATTCACATAAAATAACTGATATCTTATTATATACAAGGCTTGGGAAAGTGACAATACCTATGTAATGTAACTGTCACATAAAACAGAATTGGGTCGATTAAAATAAATGTTTATTTATACTTCTGCTTACCGTATAGGATTAAGTCACGTAATGCTTTGATTATACTTGTGATATACACATTCAATTCATTAAGTTTTATATAATATATAAATTTACCCTGTGAATTTGATATTAATCAGAATTAACGTACGACATTTTTGCAATGGGTTGACTCTTCGATAAAATGTTGTTATCGAAGATTCGAATCAAAATATTTGTATTTCAATATTCCGTAGTGTTCATTTTAAATCTAAATAATAATAACAGATGTCATTAAATCAAAAATCATTTTTTTTTTTTTGAAATTTTAATATATCAAATTCAATAAATCGATGGTTTCTTCATCTGCCTTTTGTTCCAATCCGCTTAAAATCTTTAAAATTCAAATAGATAATTATTCAATATTTTTATAATATTATATAGAATGAACGATAGTTATAGAAGAAAAAGAAGAATACGTATAACATATTATTTCGAACCTATAAAACAACTACAGAATTTTTATTATTTCTTAAGGGCGGCATCAAGAAAGGTGTGCCACTTTTTGATAATTAAAAAAAAAACGAATTGCTTAGTTATTTCTAATTTTCTTTCAAATACAAAAAAAAGAACATAATAATATGTTTGTTTCAACGAACCATAAAAATACTATTTTTAAAGTATATTTTAATTATAATCGATTGTAATAAAATATTTTTATAACACACGTCAAATCCTTTATAATTTATGTGATATAGTCGATGAGAAATATAAATGTGATACAGCTTCAAGTTCATCACGCGAAGATATATTGAGTAAGATGAATGAAGACTTTAGGAGTTTACTTGTTCTATGTTATTACTTAGTCAATTGTGTGAGCATATACAGTGGGGTATCGAAGGTAAAGTGCTATTTTTAAAGCGTCATTATTATTCAGTAGTTGTCAAAGATTTTTGTCGTGGGAGAGAATACATAATTTGTAATCGGACATAAATATATCTTACCTTGCTGAGAAAACAACATTCACAAGATTTTGAAAGTGGAGCATATGGATCTACATGTTGTGAAGATATCCGTTCTGAAAGTCGTGTATGTGAACTTTTGCAAAACATATCTTGACAGATTATTTTTTCACGAGAATTGATTGTCAGACCAACTTTCAATCCAATGCAGTCCTGCATTTTTGAATTTGTTTTAAATCCAGCACATTGATAATCGAAACCGCATTCCTCAGATGCAACGGGAACACTAACCTCTCTGCTACGGGAGAGAATAGTCTATAGATAATAGATAATAGTATTTAAAAAAAAAAGATATGAAGTCCGAGGACTGTGCTGGTTTCATTAACAAAAACGTAGTTGATGGCAAAAAGTCATTAATTAAAATAAGTATGAGGCAATATATAATAGGAAGTTTTGAACTCATAAGAAATCAATAATGAATCATTTATTTTCGTATACAAATCATTATAATGTGCTCTTTGAGTTTGCAAAAATTATAAGTTTTTGAAGCGAAAACCTAGTCAAACATAATTCATAAGTAAAAACACAATATGTGATACCCATTTTTAGCTGTAAGCCTTAAAGAAGTAATGAAAATATTTTTTTTTCTTAAAATTGCTAAATCTTTTGCTATTAGCTGCGTTTTTCATTATGAGGGCAGTAAAGTATTTTTTTAACGAGAATGATTTTGTTATAAATATTTATTTAAAAATAGAAAATTTCAATGTACAATTAGAATTATTATGACAATTATAAAAAATAATAGTAATGGCTTATTGTTCTAGTCCCGAGAAATTTGTTCACTCACGAAAGTGTTTTGTGATTTTTTTAATCGTTTTAAAATTCCCATGCACAAGTCGGAGAAAGTAAAATTATTTTCGGAAGCTCAGAATTAAAAGTTTCTTTTTTGTTGTTGTGCTATGATATCAACTGTGTCAATGTCACTCACAGATTAACTCGGCTGTTGAAGAAACAAAAACTGTAACGGGATGTATTGTTGACATTCCATCCGTGGCTTACTGTGGCTTTTTTCCATTGAGCATGTAGGTAAGTGTTATTTTGCGACCGCGTTTGAGTGTTTTAAGTGTAAATAACACCTTATTGTAGAATAATATGAAAAATTATATGTCGCATAATTCAACGGATAGTTGATTTTCTCGCAAACAATATCATTATTTTCTACCACTTACCGACTCTTTATCTGTAACACACGCGTCATCGAGGCATAATAAATCCTTTACTTTAAAGAACCAGAAAATTGTCAAGAACATCTTCTAGTATCTAAACTGTAAAAAAAAATCAATGCGTATGTCCGTCTGTCACAAAAATTTCTTCCAAGCAATAAACAGTAGCAACATGAAATTTTCACATGTCATTTTAATTACGATTTCTAATGTAATTGTTGGTACTCTACAAGATAGTAAAAATATTGTATGCAGCCAAGTATTGAAACAAATTTGTAAATAATACAATTTAATCTATCCTAGCTTAAGCCGGGTAACAAACTTCAATTATATAAAGTATGCTTATATTACTTTTAGATAAAGTAGTAATAAAAATATCATATCAATAAAAACAGAGATAATTAATATTTTTGACTGATGGTGCTTGATGGAAATTGATTTTAAATTCTA
>JAGVSQ010009307.1:0-13719 GCA_022683975.1 Rhyacophila evoluta | reverse complement strand
CACCTAGGTGGAAGATATCAATATTCGAGGCAATCTCGTTAAACATCACCATTGCCCTCCGTACTGGCATGGCTACTGGCAGGATAGTCCTACATTTAGGAATAAAAAACAGCTGATGTTCTCGATTTCTTAGGTAGCTATCAGGGGCATACATACCAATATTAGCCAGAGCGGCAGAAATATATACTACTAACTCTATTATTATACTGAATTGAATATAATGTTATATTTATCTTAATTTTCGGTAAAAATAGACATAATGCCTTATGCTTCTTAGGCATATATATGTATGAGGTGATAAAAATCAAAGTGCCACAGTTCAACAAAGAAATATTTCAGAAAATAAAATAAATTTGAAATTGGCATTCTAATTATTTATTCAAATACATTTCTATGAATATATGGGATTAAATAAACCGATATGATGGAAACATTGATATGTTTAAAATTAATACAATTCATGAGCGACTCACTTTAAAGGGTGATATGGATAGTGGCATTTTTGTTTTCGACCTCTTCATATGTTAATAAAGAAAATTGATTTTAGAGGTTTAATATCTTTAAGGATGTATGACTGAACATCCAATGAGTTCAGAAATTGATAGCAAAACAACTTATTCTCGTGAAAAAATGTATCACGCAAAGTTGTCAATTTTGTGGATACTTCATTAGTGCAGCGTATTTGTAATTAATATGCTGCAATTTGGAGTAAATAAAACTTATTCACGGCCAGATACTGCCGAAATATTGTAATTTGATACTAAATATTAAAATATTAGAATTAGAATGTTAAAGCCTAAATAAGGTAGCAAGGCAAACATTGTATATTGGTAAATAATTCAGAATATTTTTTATGGAAAGTCTTAAATTCGATGACGGGCTCACAGTGTTAATGGTAAAAACGATAATGGACGTCGAGGCCTCGAGGGCAATACACTACGTGATGGCTATTAAAAAATTAATCCGTTGCCATTAGAGAAAGCGCGGGGAATATTAAGAAATTTTAGGAAATAATCAATTTATTTTTACTTTCTTCGCGTGTGAAATTATAATAACTGTTTAGCCCTTTGAGTGCTGTGATGTTTTTTAAATCCAAGAATCCTATCGAGGAATCCTACTATTGTTTTTGTATATTTTGATAATAGCTCATTTATTATTGAACCTTTCTTTATTATTTTGGGTTTTTAATGGTTTACTTGTTAACGTGTGTTATTGTCATAATGAAGTGTTTGAAACATAATTATGCACTGTCTACACATGGCTCTAGATATGCTATAAGCAATACTTTATAAACGAATTTTTAATATACAATAGCAATAAGCAATTGTTCCTACCATGATTATGGCTGGTATTTTAAATGAACTTTAGTAATGTCTAGGTTGTAAATAGATAGCCTTTTTTTAACACTTGCTTTGCTATGCAGAAAATGGAAAAAATAATGGCGAAACGAGAGGTAACATTTTAAGGCAGATATCATTCATACACTGAAAGCCGCTCATAGTGTTCCATTCATTCCTTTTTGACACGTAATGACATAATTCAAATGAGTAATCAGAGCTGCTAAATAGCCATGCTAACAACAGCCAATACTCACACGCACATGATAATACTCCTATATTTAATACAAAATAATTATTTATGTTGATATTGATAACATATAAAGTATAAAGAGCTTGCAATAAGTATATTTGGAGAAGTAAAATAAAATTTACGTACTGGTCACTTACTTTCGCACACAATCACAAGATTACAAGTTTTAAATAATCTCTCTTTTTTATTTATATTGCATAACATAAGCTAAAGATCGTTGTTAGCATTCTTGCTGATATTACAAACAGCGATATATCTTTGCTTAGCATCCAAAGGGTTAAATTTACTAATGGTTATTATACCACTATAAACAACTTGATTTATACCAATAGTGATGGACATTTGATAACTTGATATGCAGGTTTATGTATCAATATTATAATTGCGAACGGATAAATAGAATTTATGAATTTCGTCCCAGCTAGTAAATACGTAAGCTTAAACGCAGAAGAATTCGGATTGAAATCCTTTCTTGTCTCATTGCATTGTTTCAAAATTTTAATAAGATCATTATCTTAAGTTCCATTAGACATGGTGTACGTTTGTAAGGTGGTAACATCAGTGTAAAGTCCTATTGCGCAGATGTTTCGTCTGGTAATGAATGATGTATCAACATATTTGATAAATTTATTTTAATTTTAATATTATTAATATTAATATGATTATATATTGTGTCAGTCACTTATTAGTAAGCATGGATGCTTTGATGTCGAAGGTTGTAAGTTTAAATCAAGCTAAGAGATTTTTTTAAGATTTAAAGACCTAATTTTTAATGTCCATTAATTTGAGTGAATGGTAAAAATTTATAGCTTTAAATTACTTTTTTATAACAGCAATTACCAGCAAATCGGTTAATTCATCTATAGATTTATATTTATCTGTATTATTATACAAGTTAACTTAAAAAATGTATTATGAATAAAATAAACATCCGGTTGTGAGTTGTGTGTGTATTATTAAACATATGACACAATATCTACAAAGTATAAATTAAACTATTTTTATTTAAAAAGTAATTTTAAAATTATGAATTAATTTAGCGAACCGTTTCTTAGTTATACGAGTACTTCACTAATTGTGAATAATATTTTTTGATAATAGTTTAAGATAAGGTTTATATAAATATAATTCCAGCCAAAGTAGTTAAACTTTACAGTAAATATAAGCACAAATTAAGCACAAATTTGAAAGATTATACTTCATTAGAAACTTTTTTTTCAAATAAGCTTTTGTATAAACCCTTCAAACGATGGACAATGATATATTATTTATTGTTCACGATAACGATGAGACAAACGATCGATTTTTGTCATTGTGTTCAGTTTTTTAGAAATATCACGCTCAGTGATTAAGAAAATTTGTATATTAAAAAATAATACAATGTTTTTTTATCGAAAATAATTACAAGTCAGCGTTTCTTGCCTCAAAAATAATATTTTAAAGCAACCAAAGAGTTGATAGTTTGTTTTATTAAATTTAAAGCATTGATTGTCATATTGAAAGTCGTACGCTGGAAATGGCTGGAGCATGTATGATGTTACGGATGCCTCCCTGTCTCTTTTTTCGACTGGTTGGATTCCAGCGTCCTGGAAGACCTAAGGACACTACCTAAAAGACGTAATCAAGGAATTCATCTTACTTTACAAAAAGCTACGAAGCTTCCAGCTTAAGTTTTTAAAGTTAATATTGTGAAAAATCTGCTCAATTAATTATGTTAACTAGCCATAAAAATCTTTTTACTATATGTTAAAATAAAAAGCATATAAAATAAATGCAAAAATTACGTCAAAAACAGGAGTGACATCACAGTGAAAATATTTGTAAGGACTAAGCTAAATGCTCATCATCTACTCAATGTACCCTCCATTCATTCGCCTGTCCTTACACCTGGTCTTAATCAGGCGTATCCTAGAGCTCTGATATTGAGAAGCGATATACTTTAATCGACGAGAACATCCTAAAAGTAAAGCCCTTTATTCGTCCCTGAGACATGATGACACCATTCAAATGAGTGATAGATGCTCCCCAATAGAGATATACAAACGTGATCCAATACATACACGTGCATGCCGGTTGTAGATTTAATACGAAATAGTTATTTCTGTTGATATTGATCAACATATTTGTCCAGTAATGACATCAATGTAATTATGAGAGGTTTATGAGGAAATATGAAGACTTTATAATCGTTATATTTGGAGAACTAACATAAAATATTAGTATCGATCACTCAATATACACCATCGGATAAAAGATGATGATAAATGTTGAGCAATATTTTTTTCTGAAATCCGTTAATTTATAGTGGAAACATACCATGGTATAAAAATAAAGTGTAGTTCACATTAGACCATTCAAGACACCGCGAGTAAACGCAAAAAAAGTCTTACGCAAGAGTATTACAGCTGGCTGTTTTAATATGGCATCTTATTCTTTTCTCCAGTGGCGCGCTGAAAGCTAAGATGTTTGCGGGGAGGGGGATCAAAACGATAATGTCGGCTAAGACCCTCCACCGACAAAACTCGGGTCCGCTTTATTAATAATTGAGCCAGCCGCAATCGTCCGACACATTTTCCTGCATTACTTGCGTGGCTTGCAAAAATGGATGCGTATATGAAGAAAGTTCAGAGTTAATAAAAATAACTTGAGATAGAATAACTCTTTTAAAAAAATAATCAAGACCTTGATTATACGTGGCTCAATTATCTGTGAGTTGGATTAACTGTACCCTTCTACTTTTTCTTTGCTGTCCCGAGAATATATTTATTCGAGTTTTTAATGAACGATTACGTTTGAAAAATACGAAAGTATGACTTGAACTGTATTAAAACCATTTTTTATCGTACCATGTCCAGTTAAATAGTGGAGAATATAAATCTTCATATTATCAACACTCATTCCTGAATATGTTTTTCACAATTGGTTATCAGCCGATTACTCAACTTATTTGGAATCGAGTGCTGTATTTTTTGATGTTTTAAAATTTTTTTAAAAAATTATGCTATTATGCAAGTTTACTCATTTTTTTTTCTTTATTTGGCTAAATTCGTTATAGCTGAAGCATACGGTTACAACGGCTTTGCGCTGATAAATACCAGCATCGACTTAGTCCACAAAATACATCATTTAACAATTTTAATACACACTTAAATTGACATTTGAATGAAGAAGCAAAAATGGTGGAGGTTTTTCAGAGACAACCGCTGGTATTTATGAATTATGTTGACGAAAATATTACAACTGTAATTTCATAATGTCCTATATGAATCTAATTTTCTTCTTTTGGCAATTTACGTATATAAAAGTATACGTAAACAATTTATACATCTATGGCCGACACTAGAAATACCTATGACAGATATTGGTCATTTCAATTGGTATTTCTGATACTTAAATTAGTAATTTAAACCATTCCTTATTTAAATATATTAAATGTTAGAAAAATGCTGCGTAATTATCCGTCTTGTGTACATCGATGTAGAAATATGACCATATATTCATAATGTATATTGTCGATTACAATCGTCGAGAGGTAGTGTTTAAATCTGTTGCCCAATGCTAGAATTGCCCAAGGCTACGGGCAGGATAGCAGAGCGACAGTAACAGAGATACAAAATAACTAGATATAGATGAGTGAGCAAGTGAGAATGCTCGGCAGCGCGACAACACGTTGGCGTCACAACGACTAGCTTACTTACCTATGTTGCGTCTCTGTTGCCGTTGATTGGCCGCTGTCACTCTGTCGCCGCAGCATTTATCGTGCCCGCGGCCTAGCTAGTATTAAAAACGACTTTAAAATATTCGCCTTTCAGCACAATATAAGTAATAACTACAATTATCTGCATTAAGCTCGTTAATATATGTGTAATTAGACATTCATGAGGTAAATTGTTGATAAGAAACAAATAATCATCTAAACTTAATTGATATATTTGTCATAAAAACTTTTAGAAATAAACACTAATAAAAACAAGTCAAATCTACTGTAATAAATATATAAATTATATAAACCCAAACCATATTCCGAAAATATATCAATGATACAATTATGTGCAATCAAGATGTTGATTCATTCCGT
Source organism: Rhyacophila evoluta (assembly GCA_022683975.1). Lineage (NCBI taxonomy): Eukaryota > Metazoa > Arthropoda > Insecta > Trichoptera > Rhyacophilidae > Rhyacophila > Rhyacophila evoluta. The sequence continues at coordinate 8,051 of JAGVSQ010009307.1, read as the reverse complement.
AATGTATATACACATAGTACGCCTTGCATAGGTGCAACAAATAAATAACCCCTAAGTGATAAAGCTTTGTTGAAAGCTATTGTTTAATCCATCAGTCTTGTAGTTTTTATTATCAGCTGTATTTCACTGGCATTGACAGCTGATTGCACGTGGCTTTGGTGCAATACACTGTTTTTCTTAGACTTTCTTTGGCTATATACTTTCTCATGCACCGACATGTAAGTCTTTCACTAACGTAATTTCTAAGTGTGTATATTCTTTTAAATGCGCAGTATTTTTATACTGAACGTGAACAATATGAATTATAATTATAAGAATATATTTAATAGAGTGTGCGTAATAATAAAAGTAATTCTGTTTGTAAGATTTCTAATAAATATTACTCCATTGTATTAAAAATTACAACTGGTGTCTACAATATGTGCTCTTGGAAAATACGTTTAGATATCTCTAATGTGGAAAAATTATCTTAATATCTTTACTAAAAACTAGTCATCGACCATTCGTCCAATTGGTAAGACATTTGTTTTCAGTATATTAATATGCGATAAAATATATTTCACTTTTATACAACTGTGTGACTTTGATCTGCAATCTGAAATTGACTAATAAAAAAATCTGTCAACATAAATTTTAAAACATTTAAAAACCTCAAAGCTTGTACTGACATTTTATCTTTTTAATCAAACTAAATTAACTTAACTTAAGTTCAGTCAAATCCCGCCATAGCGAATTTAGTATAACGAACATATCATGGCGGGCCGGAACAATGAATGTATCTATTTTAAATTCCTTTATAAAGAAGTTTTAGTACAACGAAACACAATGGGTGGTCCGACGAGTTTCGTTATAATGGAATTTGACCACATTTGATACAAACATTCCCATGTCTGTTTAAGTCCCATTTTTCTTTAGTTCTTTAAATTCCTGTAAATTTCGGCATCTAAAAGATTAGCGTGCTCGTTTCAAAATAGGAAAATGTAGAAACAATTCCCACAGCTGCTGGATTTACAAAGAGATGCAGTTGGCTCACAACCAATTTTCGTGATAAAAACCTTTCAAGACACGTTGACGACACTTAACATTGCGGAAATCCATAAACTCAATTTCTGAAATGAACGCCTTAACACTGTATATGCTCCACTGTTTGAACGGACATGGTAATATAATTTATAACTTTATTGAATATTATATTACGTTTATATAACAAAACATGAGCACACTTTTAATTTAAAAAAATACTTTATCCGAATAAAAAGAAATTGGAGAGTTTTTTTTTTGCTAGATGGCAGTGTCAGAAAGTTAATTAATTTTTAAAAACATGACATTTCATCTTAACGAAAATGCATTATATATTCAGATTTTCGTTAGTTATTTAACTGCGTATGCATGCTATTTGCGGTGATTTAGCAATCTAGCGTCTTCTAACATTATCACCGATTGAAGTGTCACGCAAAATGCGATTAGGTAGAATTATGCATATTAGAATTGTCACAAACACTCGCGTCTGTTTCAACCCCATTTCGTCTCATTCTTGAAATTCCTGTTAATTTCGTCATTTACCACCTTCTTACATCTAAATCTTTCTTCATATAAGACAATGACATAGTAAATTGAATGTAGAAGTGTTTCTACTATTAGTGTATTAAGCTATTTATTTATTCACACATTCGCGTTATAAATCTTTTAATTAAAAAAAAAAACAACGTTTACTTACAAGTATTGTATTATATTTTACCTCCATAGTAATTAGTTAATATCCGTGCTTTAGTGGATTCATATGGATCCGTAGATTACATCTAATTTGGATCTACACAGTACGAAGATGTCCATTCCGAAAGTAGAGTATATGGATTTCCGCAATGTGAAGAAAGAAGTCTTGACAGATTATATTTCACAAGAATTGTTCATTAGACAATTTATCAACCCAGTCGGCATCAAGTCCTACATTTTTAGATATTTAAAATTGATGATTAAAATTGATGATTAAAATTGATGATTAAAATTGATGATTAAAATTGATGATTAAAATTGAGAATCGAACTTTCATTCCCGCACGCTACCAACTACGCTAACTGGGGAAACAGAAAATTCAACCTAAATATTTTTTATTTTATTATTCAATAAATCTCTAACTAATAAATAAAGTATTTTGTGCGATGTTTTACAACTGTAATTTTCTATTAAGCCTATCTACCGCATAAAAAGCTCTCGTATATTCACAGTAGAAATTGCCCAGTAATTTAATTAGGGATAATGTTATCAATCGGTTATTATTATTAAAATTACTAATCAGTCGATACCAAACCACATAATATAAAATTACGTAAAATAATTAAACATTGGCTATCGTTATCGATTCTGATAATTAAAAATGCTACTATACAGTAACAAATTTTGAAAAACGATATAAATATGAGTGTTCTATTCGGTAGTTGACTTCTCACAAATGATAAATTTTTTGTTTAAAAAAATGTTAACAAATAATATGTAATTTTGGGTAAATGTAAGTGGGTTATTTTGGAACGAATCGTATTCAATGATACGCTATTTTATCTTCATGTTGCATACACTCTGAAAATGTATTTGCTGGTTATTGGTATCAAAATATAAGTATCTTATAGTGATCTAAATGTACGGCTTTTGCTGTATTATAAAAAAAAGAAAACAAATTTCTTTGCGGATATACTAGCCCTCTCAGCGTGGCTAAATTTAACCTCAAACTCCACGACGTCGTGGGCCACTTAGTCCGATATCCGCCTCTCCTTTACAGTCCCGCGTTGACTGTTAGTTAGTCTTGCACTCGGCTACGACCGGAAATCGCTACGAGCTGCGGCGTAGGTGTCGTAGACCCTCTACGCCGGTCTCCTTTGAAATGTTCTTTAATTTTTAACCAGAACGTGGCACCTTCTCTCTTAGTACAATTGTTGACTATTTAATGTGTTAAAGGCAAACATTACGCGCAGTGTATTACGTGTGAAATATTTATATATTATTCAAGAAGGTTTTATTGTTAACCGTTTTGCTGCCAACATTACTATTACAGTGAAACGCCAAGTTTACGTTTTTGAAGGGATCGTCAAAGCATAAATGAGGAGTTTTTACACTATCAAAAAATTGCGTAGAAAAGCTTGATATTTTTGAATTGCTTACAAAAGCTCTTTTGATGCTATACATTGATGTCAAGATTTCGTTTTATACATCATTAATGCTAGTAAAATTGGTTTTGAAGTCCTCAATATATCTCGTAGTATCCGATTTTTTTTTTTGAATCCGATAGATTGAATTTATCTCCCATCGGTGAGTTTATCATCGGACAAGTTTTTATATAGATGACTGTCCACTATATCATTGATATCCACAACATCCGATGTTATAACGTACAAATCAAGCACACAATTTTACAAGGAATCGTCATTAATTAGTGCCTAGTTATCAATGGTATTGGGCATCGTATTGCATTGTATCATTTACCAATCGCATATAAACGTGCGTAGAAATATTAAATCACACAATTTTTTTTGCATTTAAATATTAATTTCAAAGATTTTCAATTCCCACATTTAATAAAATGTGTTTAAAATACTTCAGACGTAAATAATTGTCAACAAGTGTTAAATGTATTATACTTGAATAAGACTGTATTGCAGAAATTGCTCACAAGCAACGGGATAACGTATATCCGGTCACGTAAAATCAGGGTTACACTGTATTTATTATCGTTTGAACTCTATATGTAAGTAAAAAAAGTAAGTTCATACTAGTAATTTTGTGTATATTTTAACGACGAAATAAATATCTCGATATTGATATGCAAGGTTATGTTAGAGAATCGGGACATCATTTTTGTTCTGAATATGATATTATATGATATGAGTTAATTACTACAAAGACACTTTAATCGTTTAAATTTAAATTTCAACTTTAATCATTGAAAAAGTAATATCCTGTAAACCACACAGCAATAAACCAAAATATAATAAGTGAGATTAAAAGAACTTTCAATAGCCAATAGCATTAAATCAAATTCCGTTTTTTTTAATGTCAACATTAAAAAATATTAGTTAATTTGATGTATTAATAATGATTCAAGAGACTTTTTTCATCATCTGTAAAATTTGTGTCGTGTGCCATTCGAGGTGTTGCTTTGTCATAACCGAGATACATAACATTTAATGCGTATATATTATCTATTGTAGTTTTCCGATTCTTCATGGCGCTTTTTTATTATTATTGTGTTTTAGGTTATCTTCGCTTAATTTATTTTCTACTTGCAGTTTTATTTTAATGTAATGTAATATTAAATATCAACAGTAAAAACTCATTATCGGTCTTTCAAAATAATTAATTATTTAATACATTTGTATTATTTATAACGACTGTGTGGCCTTTTTGAATTATAGTAAAGGTAAAAATAAAATAATGATAACATGAAAAATTTCGTACAAAAAAGTCATCATTCATTTCTATTTTTTGAAATCAAGAGTCATAAACAAACAATTATTCAGTGAACCGCTTCCGCGATTTTTCGAACGCCGTTGCTCTTTTTCTTATTCTTTCTTTATATTCGTTCCTGCCCTGTGGCAACATTTGAACCTGGCCGGAGTTTCCCGCGCTAAGAGGACCGCTCCGCGGGAAGACGACGCCATTGTTCCTGTGTTTGCTTTCGCGCTCTTTTGTCGGTGACACCGCCACCTTCCACGCCTCCCGAATAACCCAGCCCCTCACAGCTGACCCGAAAATGACGCCCACAGTTTTGTATGACCACACAATGGCCATAAAAAGCTGTTATGTATAATTAAGCTCGTAATAGTTGAACCTTACAACGAAAGATGTTCAGTAATTATAATATTATTTATGGATTATGTTGTATTTACAAAATAAACCACATTTGCACTTTCAATTATTAATAAAGTGGCATAATAGTTTTAGAATATTATTTATATTCACCCCCAGTGGCACAGTTGCAAATTACGTAGCTGCATAAGATAAGGATTAAAAAAGATTCTGAATAGATGCTCAGCCTATTGATTAATCATGTTGACTAATCATTGTGAAAAACTATCAAAGTTTTCATACGGTGTGGAGATCCATATGCTCCACAAAATAGTCGTATGACTCATTAGGTTTGTCAGATGGTTGAACAGAGTTCAATTATATCTATCTTCTTAAGCAGTCCCACTGAATACTATTTATTAGCATCCTGTTCTAAAGAGCTACACCGATACTAATGTTGGTTATTTAACAAGGCCAAGCTGTGATAGTTTGGCGAAAAAGCCACATGGGTTGTTTTTATATTAATAACTAAAGTGATTTAGAATTAGCTTTGTTATCTTTAACTGTCATTTAATAAGCACATGTGCTCTCTATTCTGCCAAACTTTTTTCGCTGAATCCTTAATTGCCTCAAAGTTTTAAAAAATAGCAGTTGACTTCAGTTTAAATGGATTGTATAATTGATGCATTGATTCCAATAAAAAACAATCTGTCATGATAAATCTTCATACTATGGAGACGTAAATGCTATAAATAAGATACGTTAAAAACATATTTAAAGAAATAAAATGGTAATAATCTTTAAATTGTCGAGATATATTTTTAAACTACTACAAAATAATATAGTTGAACATTTTTCTGCATTTAACAGTACGCAGAGAACGTTCAAAGTGGTTAGAGATAAAAAATGACAGGTTAAGTATCAATCGACAATATCTATTGCCATCGCATCTAGTCTATACCTTTTGCCGGGACTTCCCCCGGATATTAAATAAGGTCTCGCTCTTAACTTGTCAGGTCTTCCAACATAATTGTTACAGTGAAGCGATCGCTAGATGCATTCTAGGAAATTTAGAGGTGTATTGGCCTTTTCAAAGCCATAAGGCCAACACTATTTCTTATTGAAATAGAAAATACACGATGTATTGAAATAAAATTTGCTCGAATTGACTTTTAAAGAAACTGTTACTTATAAATATTCATAAATTTATCTAAAATGTAAATAAAAGAATCAATTTCGGAACTGATTCAACACAATATTTTGAGCTTTGTTATAAATATTGGTTAAATCATTAATTACGTATTATCAATACATAAAAATGCAAAAAACAAACATGATTTTAAAAAAATTTGGAAACAATTTAGTATATTATTATATAGATAAGAGATTTACATTATAATTTTATTTAAATTTAACATTAATTTAAATACGTCTTAAAATATCGTCATGAAGTAATAACTGATAGTTTTGATAATGAAGTCAACATACAAAACAAATACGGAACATATAGGTTCTTAGAGGCATATTATTTTTTTTACTGTAGGTTACTCGCCTAATGTATTTAATATCCGGTCTGACATTTATATTTTTTATACAAATACCAGATTTAAACCTACGATCGCTGTAACGGAGCAACATACCAGCGAGTCAACTTACCAACTTACTTATCGATTCTTACATTAATGTCTTAATAAAGCGCACTATTTATAAACGGTGGAATATTTTTTAGAAAACCATAATATGTAAATATGTAGCTTACTTTTTATATAAATCAATTGGCTGACAATGAGCTAGTATTTAAATCCGCAACCTTTGGCTTGCATTCTCACCTGATCACTAACCTGCTCAACAAAATGAACTGAACTGAACCAATCTTATAGGAGATATGTTATATACAGCTATCACGGTTAAATTACATTATATCTTTCAAATTGTATTAACTAATTGCGCACCGCTGTCTTTTAAAATTATTTTCCCGGTGGATATTTAAGCGACAGATTTGTTCAGACATTTTCTTAATTGAATTTCCATTTACTGAGAAGAACTTCATTTAACAACGATTGAAAAATTATGTCTCATAATAATTATAAGTAGTATTTAATTTTGTCGATAGCTCCTTTGGTTGTAGCACCATTATTAAAACTTATAGACGATGGCAATGAATTTCACCGAGATACATAATAAGTTTGCAGTGATTTTATATTTAAAAAAACATTCCAGAACTATTGTTTGTCTAAATGAATTTTATTTTTACTTTCTTCTATTTATATTTTTTACTATATTTAAATGCATTTGTTTTAAGTTTACAATGTTTTAATTATTTTTTATCATATTTACTCGTGTGTATAGACATAGATTATAAACATACGTTTTCTTGTCATTTTAAATATTCACGATATGTTAAATAAATAAATTTATATCGTAAAAATTATCTTGGTATCAAAAAAAAGAGTTATCGAAAATACTAATTACTTAGTTGAGATCATTAACCGCATCCATCTTCCACACATCTCTATTTAAAGTACACTATCTCTCTCTTCAGTTGGTTAATCTCAGCTTCTTCAGATCTTTCTAGACAACCGTTATTCTTTATATATTCTTATTATTTACTGTAATTAGATGATACCTCAAATATATTATTAAAAACGAACAGAAAAACAAGTAATTAAACTCATATTATTATAAAGTCGTATGCGTTTGTATTACTTTGGATAGTATTACAACATTCGCATAAGAATAAAAAGTATGTCAAAGGAGACAATAATATTTTCATGTTTTCAAGGTCATGGTATTTTTGAAATAAGAATGAGTCCAACCATAGCCAATAATTTAAATTTAATATAGCGTATATATACTGAAGTAAGAAACATGTTATTATCTAAAATAAAAATGTGAACAGTTTCTGCTAAGCGATATTACAAGTATCGTTGTGGAGGTGACAAAGTGGTTGTGTGTAGCAAGTTTCACGTCGATAATAACATCCAATTCGAATTATACTCGTAGATACTGACAAATGGCCGAGTCTCTTTCTTGGCGGAAACCGGATATTCATCGCGTCCATTCATGGGGTGACATTCAACCCTTTGCATAAGCGTTCAATATAATATCAATACACAAAAGTTTATATTTTATTTGGAGACATTTTATAACGTCAACTTTTTCAATGCACGTTGGAATTTAATTTTAAATTCAAATGTTTTACCTTTTGGCATGTTTATTATAACAACAATATACCTTTAAATTTTGTATACTATTGTATTTTATTGTTATTTTTC
>JAGVSQ010009306.1:0-13719 GCA_022683975.1 Rhyacophila evoluta | reverse complement strand
GCATCTTCAGGCTACATTATATGTGGGCAGTGAGCGAACATATAACATACTATTTCTTCATATAACATACTATACTTCAAAGGGGAACACAAACTGTTCTATCAAGAAATTTTGGTGATCAATCGAGCACAGCTTTGGAAACTTCCATTTTTTTTGTACGCGTTAGATTATTTCTTAAGTGGTTTATTTTTTTATTTTAGATTATATCATGTAATATATGATGATAAGAAAATCAAAATAAATGTAATAATTTAAAACTAAAAATTTATGATATCGACATAGTGAGCTAGGGGCGAAACCTTCCAATATATTGAGGGAAATATTATCTAAATATCCTTTTTATTATCGCTTATAGATTCCGATATAAGCCTTTTTAAATGGATAGATTTATACCTACTGTAAGTGAACCCACTTAGGAATCAAGTAAAGTCAGTGATAGATAAATTGTTATTGGTAATTTCTGCTCTTTAAAATATAACATTATTTGTGATTATGAAAACGGCTTTTTTGTAGATATTATGTAGACAAAAAATAATTAAATACCTAAAATGACCGTTTAATATTTAGAAGATGTTAGTTACTACAGCAGATAAGGTAAATTCAATAAGATTATATATATAGATTAGTTAACTGAAAAATAATTCTCGAAAAAAATATTCTATCTTTATAAAGTTTAATAGATTATTATCGCAAAGAACAGTAAAATAAGCCTTTGAATAAGTCTTGTATGTTTTTATTATATTAAGTTTTTGTCATAACTGATTTTTTAAAAAGCTACGAAAATTAATAAATCTTTCAGTATCTTTTATAAAAATAATTTTTTATAAAGCTTTTTTGAATACTACTCGTTCTTAAGAATTAAGATTTGAAAAATACACATAAAAATATACAAAGATATACACATTTTTACCAATTAAACTAAAAAAGCTAAAGCGTAAAAATAACGAGATATAGAAATTGAAAACGGCAAAAAGCTCTCCCGTACACTATTGCTAATATAGTTATTTATCTACATTGTAATAAAAAAGACATTTTTTAAATAATAATTTTAGATTTTTAGCATTTAGTTATTTAACGAAGCTTAAATGGAAGTATAACCAGACAATAAAATTTATTTATAAACTCATTTATCAGAATTAAACACTCACAAGCGAGATTACAAATGACACATATATTATGCAAAATAAAGTTTTCCAACAAAATTTATTGCACAATTTTCAATTTATTACTTTATTTACAAGGTTTATACAACAATACTTTGTTTTTTGGCGGCTACTATTGTTAACGTTGAAATAACTATTATTAAGTTTAAAATAACAATATATTATATTGTATCTATTTACCACCTCGGTGGCCAAATATTTAAACGCGTAATCGTGGGAATTGTTTAACATTGTAGATCACGGATTTAAGCTCCGACTTGCATGGGAATCGTCGAGCTTTTAACACTTTGACTCTCACGATGTTTTTCAAGATTACGTAGCGTGAGATTTTGTAATTTACAATCATTTTTGATGACAAAGATATATTCTAATAGGTTATTTTATAGTCGGTGTTAGCAGTTTAAGTTCGAATTAACTTTTTTTTAGTTCTCATATTATATTATTATGGTATTCTTTTAATTCATAAATTAATTTGTGAGAATATATATTCTAACGTATATCTAATTTTTGAATATTATTTTTATAAAATCATCCTGATTTTGACTCCAATTGAGGCCAAGTTTATGTTATACTTAAATATACTGCAGTAATTTGTTTTTCATTCAATGTATGCATATGTAACGATTATGGAGAGAAAAAAAGGACATAACCCTCATTTTATTCAAAAAAGTTTTTTTTATATATTATATACCATGTTCGCTCCCAAAGTGGAGCATAAGGATCCGCACGGTGTGAATAAATTCACTCCGAAAGTGAAGTGTATGGATCTCATCAATGTGAAGACGTCTTGACAGATTATTTTTCACGAGAATTGTTTGTCAGACAATTGTTCAACCCAATGGGCATCCAGTCCTGCATTTTCAGATTTTTTTTAAATCTGACCAGATGGGGAATCGAACTCGCAGCATTCACCGGATCGCTAGGCGCACACGCTACCAACTACGCTAACCGGTTTTTTTTTATAGTCACATTATATACAACTTATAGACATTCTAGTAAAATAATGTAACCTGCAAATGCCAAATTAGTATCTAAATTTAACGTTCAAGCTTGAATAGAAAAATAGTCAGTAATTTGGAACCAGGAAATATGACTTTCACCATACCAATTTTATTAGTTTGTCTTAATAATGCACTTTGATGTTTACTAAATATTTTTATTTTGGGCCACAATTATTAAATACACGATGTGTACAATTTAATTCAGTGTATATTACGTTCTTTTTTAATTCCACAATCGATATACATTATATCACTCCATACATTGTTATTATTTCGTAAAATAATATGCATATTATGTATTATATATGAATATTTATTTTCTCCTTATTCTGCCATCATTATATATAATAACGATCTTTTAAAGATTAGAATGAACTGAGCCGTTCTTGTTCGTTGTACCCGATATTTAAATAAACATATTTGATATAATACTACAACATTATTGTTGTTGGCATTTCTTGTTGTTTATGTCGTCGTTTTGGATTCAAAGTGTTAACGTGTATTTAAATTCAGAACGACGTAGATATTCAAAAAGTTGAGCGATTCGCTGAAAAATAATCCTTGTAACTACATTCTTAAATAAGGTCACACATTGTATTGAAGCTCGTTCTTCATTTGCATAGCCTAGGACTATATCGTCCTAGTCTATACGTTGAATTTAGGGAATAAACGTTTATTTGTTAATTTTATGCTTGATAATTTTATATTATACACTAACATATAGTCTCCCTGGTAGCGTAGTTGGTAACGTGCGCGCCTAGAAAAAGGGAATGTGGGTTCGAATCTCTATCTGTCGCATTTTAAAAATCAGAAATATATAGGACTGGGTGCCCATTGAGTTGAGTAATTGTCTGACAGACAATTCCCGTGAAAAATAATCTGCCAAGTCTTGTCTTCACATTACAGAGATCCATATACTCCTATTTCGGATTGGATATCTTTACACTGTGTAGATCCATATGTTCCACGTTCGGAGCGAACAAGGTATATAAAAAAAATATCATATAGTCCGTCTATTGAGTATGAAGAATATTTGGTTTCTCAAATAAATTATATGACTAATGCAGGTTAAGAAGTTAAGTTAAGAATTTTCGGTGACTAGATGATATTAACAATGATACACGAATAAAAAGCATTATATTTGAAACTTTATTTAATTTCGTATCATTAATATAAAAAAATCTCTTTTTAACTACAGGATCGAACCCGTGCCCTGCGAAATCAAAAAACACGCACTGAGAAATTAAGCTGTGGCTTCAAATTAAATTGAGCTAACTAAAAAGATTGCTGCTTAAGTATCATTATGAAGTTTCCAACCATTATTATGTTTGTATTTATTCTAATTAAAATAGCTTTTTTAGATAAGGTTGCATAATGAGAAGAAATTAGAAACGTTGGTAAAAATATGTAGTTAGTGCATACAATAGTGGTGGATTTACTAATCAAACCTTTCGTTAGTAAGTTAATTGCTTATGTTTATGAACATACGAATTAAGCACTAAAATCCCACACCGCTATCAATTGAACGAATATCATAAAATCAATCAAATTGGATATGCTTATTTGTAAAAAAAATACTTTCCTATTTTCATGCAAGCAACAAAATAAGCTAGAAAGTTGTTCCAAACTGTTAACAATGTGTGTAAAATTTCCATAAGAGGGCGCTCACATTTTAAAATCAAATGAGCACTTGCGATCAAATTTGAACGCACAAGATTAATTTATGTGACAGTTTTTTTCGAACGGCAATATAAATAATCTTGTTTCCATACAAAATATAACACGAAAAAAGAACACGAGAGAGGTCTCTTGCTACTGTAAAATTTTTACTTTTCTTCAGTATTTCTCGTTAAGTTTCTAGTTACTTTTGACGAGATTTTATAGTTTTTTGTTTTTTATTTAGCTCAGCGGCATCTAATTATTTATTTGCTTTTTGAAGCCTCATTCATTTGTGAAATCAATTTTGTTTCAAAATATTTTTACATCAAAAGCTAAAGTTTTTATATTTAAGTGACGTAGAATAACATTTTTTTTTTCACAAGCTTATTTTATCGGACACAAGAGTAAGATTAAAATTTATTGAATAAAAAAATAGTTACAATATAATAGAAAATGTGTTGAAAAGTTTTACGGAAAAATAATATTTTTAAAATAAGAACATAACATTATTAAGTAGTTGGACAAAGATTTATGTCATAAAATTTCATAAAATTGCAGAGTAAAACAAAAAAGCACATTCACAAACTATAATATAATATTAAATCTCAGGATACATAGAACAGTAACTCATTGTTCGTACTTTCTATTATACTTTATAAAATTGAAATATATTATTAATATTATTTACAGCTTTAACATCAAAGTTTCAATATCGTTTATAACACGCCATCAAATAAAGTAATAAAAGTCACCGACTACAAAACAGGTCTTGTGATATAAAATGATACCTTGTTTGTTAAGCCCCTTGACCTGATAGCTATGACATAGTAGATTGTTGATGATGAGCAGATACTCGACTTTGTGGTTGAAGGGTCGTTTATCGATTTTATTTTACAGCCTGATAATAAATGAATACAATGAGTGTGTAATAATTTTGATAGATTTATGAATCATAAAATTATATTCGTATTAAAGTTTTGTATTATTTTATCATTAAAATTTGCTGCGTAAAGTTTATTTTTAAGCAGTTTTGTCAACATATTGGCAGTAATTATTCCATAAACTATAAATTATAAGCAGTTATTTATTATTTAACTTACAATTTTTACTAGCTCTAATTTATTTGAATAGTAACAGCCCTATTACTAGTCAAAATAACTACAAATATTGTAAAATTAGTTCTAATTTATCCGTGTAAATATGAAACAAAAATTACAGTGAAACCCCGATCTATAAGAAATTATCCACATTAAAGATATAAAGTATTAGTAAATAAATTTGAGGTCTACACATTGGCTGTTTAATGGAGAGTGCGTATGTTAAAACACGTGAAATAGGAGTGCAGGTGCAGTATTGAATGCCTGTCTGGCTTATAGATAATCCTGCCTTCAATGCAGTAATATTCTCATGGCTTATGTATCCTATATTTGAAATGGATGCATTTAACAAAATTGCAACATGGTTTATGTTTTGATCTTATAACCTAACTAAGCTAACTCTGTTAGCTTTTTTTAAGCCAAGCCCAATAATTGATGTGGAGATGATTTTTACCTTGAATTTTCTGGCAATTATTTAATAGAGCGAGCATTCATTTTTTGCATTTAATTAGAGAATTACAACTGTTTTCTTTTAATAAAGTAATGGGATTTGAATTCACGACTTACAGTAATGAGCAAACATGCGTATATTATTAGTAAGTTGACTACCAATGCAAATAATTCTTGTAATATTTTGAAATTGGTTCATTTTTTCATAAACATAAAAATCATTTATGAAAATCATACAAAAAAAGAAAGAGTAAATATAACAAGGTAATTTTCACATGGTAGATAGTTGAGAATATATGATGGTAATGTAATAATAAAATACATGTTCAGAATTTATAAGCTTTTGTAATGATACACTATTAAGTTATTTGTGGCATTATTGTTATACCAAAAGCGTTTGAAATTACTTATCGTAATAAATCAAGATTCTTGATTTTAGAACTATTCCGAATATTTACTCTCTGAAGTAAAGTTTTTACCACAGATAAACTACTGCGACAGAATTATTCTAGATCGTTCGCACACCATGATTGTATATATTTCATGAATATATTTGAAAGTTTAGTTAGACTTTCTGAGTTTTATTCTGAAAGTATGTATGAAACTTTCTGAGACTGCAATTGGTAGAAAAGCGACTCTCTATGAAAACAAAGTTGCCGACAAATTCGACATCTTACAATGTGCCAAGTGAGATTTTTTTACGATATCGTCTGGAATGCGAAATACTGTAAAATACTCTTTTATATTTATTATATAATAAATATTTGTTAGAATGCATTTCATGCAAGTATTATAATATTATTAACTCAATGAAACTTTTAAGTAAAAATATATTTTTATTTGAATATGAATTTCAAAATTACAGTAATTATTAATTATTTATTTGTTGTACTACATGATTAAATTTTATTTTTAATTAAAAATATGCAAATAAAAAAAACTATAATTGTAGTGAAAAGCACATAACATGGATAATATCCGTATTTACATCCAGTAAACGATGTATTATAATATTATTATAAAAATCCGATTAAATCACTATGTTTTGACTTATTTACTTTTTTATTAAATAGCTTTGTTTGTTTATTTGATTGTAAAGGTTTAAACACAGTATACAGTAATTACACTTTTCATTTTTAGAGTTGATTTGGAGATAGATAATTGTTATATGGTGTACAATACATGCATCAACATCAGCCGTGTTATAAGTATATTATATTAAAATGTTCATAATGATTTTGATTTGTTTTAATATCAGTCTCAACTTACAAGAAGAAGGTGAAATATAATTAACAAGAAACATTTTTAGTGAACATAGTGAATACGAAAAGTTTCATTGCTGATTTATTTTTTTGCCTTAAATGAGATAATTCGATAAAAAAATCTCTTTCCTTTTAGTTAAAAACTATTTTCGCCTTATAATTACATAAACGTATTAAATTGTGTAAAAGCTTTTATAAAATGTAAAAATTATGTACATTTCAAAAATTGAGTGGAAGCTAATAACAAAACTTGAAAGAGTACCCATTGTGAATCAACAAAGGGGAGCTTTTTTCGATATGATTTTTTTCGTATCGTAATTATAAAGTATACCACCATAAAAGACAGGATAAAAAACAAACACTTAATATATGATTAAAATAAACGAAACATAAGTTACATGGTTACAATATTCAAGTACATATTTAAAAAAGGTTTTTCTAATTTAAAATTTTTGATACTTTTGAGTATTTGAGATTATTTTTCTGTTATTTGTTCTATTATCTTGGACAATCCTTTAACCAGCCTGCCCTTTTTTTAAATTTTAGTGATCCTAGCGCTCAATTAATCCAACAAGAATTTATTTGGAATATAATTGGCATAAATAAAAGATAAAGATGTGATCTGAAAGATAACTAAGAGATTGGACAGTAATGATATTTTGGTAAAACTACGTAATAGTTATTTCTATTGTCCTGGATTGGATGTAATAATAAAAGATTTTTTTTTTGTGCGGCTTAATTTAATTATTACAAATAAAATTAGTTTTACAAAGAGCTTCTGTTGGTAGCTTATAGAATGCCATTTTACATTCATCACACTACTGTATAGATTTACATAATTAGTGCAGATACGCAATAAAAATGAGAAAATCTTTCAAGTAAATAAACTTTTACAGGTCTCCTGTAACCATTGAATTTATCTCAATGATTTTAAACTTTTAAAAAGTACTTCATTACCAAATATAAATAGATTAGAATTATAAAAAAGTTTTATAAAAATTTGGGTAGCAAACTATTATATAAATACAGTTATCTTTATATTCTACAAAAATATAACACATATAATACAATGTATTGTTATATTCCGTCTTAAAGGAGATAATATGGAAAACTCTAAAATATTTTAACCATCACAAAACTCACGCAATGAAGACAAATTTTTATGGTACAATATTTCATAAGTTTGCTCGTATGGAATAATGTCTTATCGCACATATCATAACATTGTATAATATAAAAATCATAAGGCACTTGATATAGCCTCGGTAAAGAAAGGTGATAGCGAATCTTCTTTTGTTCGATAGTACGAAGTTGCTACTTCATCATTGTTCGTGTATAGGTGAAAAGTTAATACAAAGACAGAGCTTTCAAATAACGATCAACGACTTTTTTATGTTACAAATAATAAAAATTAAAATAAAAATAATAAGTACTTACGTTTCATTTGATATGGGTGAGTTAAAAGTTTTTTGCGTAGTGTGAATCTAAAGACGTACGTAAAATAAGTAAAAAGTATTAACGTGTATACAAATGAAAGTCAAAGGAATTAAAGCTTTATAGCGATGACTTATTGTTTTTAAATATTTTTATTTATGATGTAATATAGGTATAATATTGATACATTGTCTGTAGTTAGTACGCATCAAGGCTGGGGCCTGGCTGGAAGTATGCGGACATATTAATGACCAGTGAGAGGTGTATATACCAAAGTACTGAAAAATTCTACTGTGTCAACAATTTGGTAATGTGAAGTAATAAGACGACAGTGCCTTAAACCTAGCCTTATAGCCAATTTAAAATGATAGCTGACAGAAAATCTTGAGTATACTGATATTAATTAATACCAGAACATAAGCCTCATGAAACGTGGCTAATTATATATATATTTCAATAGGATACATAAAACACATTGAAACTTTCTTAAATATGCAGGGATTGTTAGAAGACTTTTCAAAGAGAATTATTTGTCGATATCAATAGTTTTAAAAATGGAAAAACATATTGTTATTTTTTTATGTTAGGAGTGTCTGGCGTAAAGGTCGTTTTATTTTTTTATTAACATTGTTTTTTAACCGTATGAACGCCAACGACTCACCGGTGAGTTGAGCGATGACGTGACTTGGACGCCAACGACTCAGCCGTGATTCGGGACGATTTCTCTTACCAAGCGTACAATATTCTAGATCTGAAAAAATGGTTTCGACATAAACTCATTAACTCATTAATGCATACGCATGACTCATATTATGTGAAGTCAAACCAAACATCTGTGAGTCTCAAATTTGTAAGTTAAATTATTTTTCATGCATGTTTTAATATCTCGAAAATCTCTGGCGTACAGGACAAGATCATATACATCGCGCCTGGTAGTTAAAGAGTTAACACCACTTTGACTATTTTTTTAAATAAAAACAAACGCGGTTTTTCTATTAAATTTATTGAGTGTATTAAAATGTATTTAACCTTACTGTTATAGTATAAACAATGAGAGAAAATTTGATATTTTAATTTGTTTATTCCAACAATATTGTAGTTTTTTAAAAATATAATATCAGCTATTTCAACAGTGTCAACATTTATATCATTCAATATTTGATACAAATATTGCTAATGAATACATTTAGTATTCTATCGAATCATGAATCTAAATATTTGTATTAATCAAAACGGTCCATTTAACAACAGGGTCGTACTGAAAGTTTATTATGTTAATCACAATTTCCGCTTCAGGACAGATCAAATGAAGCTTTACCGCGTAAAGATGTCTGAAGAGATTTCCCGCCTAATGATAGTTAGCTATCACCTCAACCCATTGGATTTTAGTTCTAACAAAGTTACGAAATGTCGTCTGTATTTTAAAGAGTTATTCATGCTAATTTATAAAAGTAAAATATTTATTTCTCCATAGTGTGCCACTTTGTAAGTTATCGATTGACTTCAAGGTAAGAGATATTTAAATGCAAATTCAGTAAATATCAAATTATGACATAGTATATTTTGAGATGTGAATTCATAGATAAGTGGATGCGTGGATATATATGTAAAACTTGTTTTATACAAAATGTCGTGCTATGGAATCCTTGAAAAAAAGATATTGTTCACATGTGACTAATTGTTTGTAATATTATGTAGCCGAGAGGTTAACGCTCATTTTTCGAAACCGGAATTTAAAAGTTTGATTCTTACAGCTACTGAATTTAAAAAATTTAAAGACGCAGGACTAGATTTTCTTTCATAAACTTACCTTTCATTAATAAGCTTTTGCACCTGGAAATACGAAATTAATTTTATTCTTTATTAAAATAAAAAAAAACTCTAAAAAGCTAAACATATGTGATATTTGCAAGTGATTATTCAAATTCATAAACACTACTTATCCGGCACTACGGTGGTTGACAGAAAAATATATTTTAGTTAGTGGCTTAATAATTCCTTTTTTATATCGGTATAATTTCTTTTTTTTTAATTTAAGGTATTTGTAAAGATTCTTAAAATACTTTTAAAATACTATTAGAAATATAAAACAATTATCTAAATGGAACTTAAGCACATGGTAATAAAAATATACAGAGTTGACTATTATATTCTCTCAAAATTTCTTCTTAAATACTTGACTTATCAAAGATGTCAGACATTATTTATTAAATAATTTACACTCATTTACATGGACTATATCTACACCAGAATCAATTACTATTAATGAGCTATTAAATAATAATAAATACATACAAATTAAATAAAACATATTATTTACTCTAAAATAGCTAATGAAAGGGCATACTATGTTATCACGATTTATGAAATGAGATCCTTGCTAACTTACACTCTAATGAAATATCTCCACACCTGAATCAATTTTGTTAAACATAGCAACTACGTAATGATGTCTATTAAATGAAATTTTATTTTACTTTATAATATTATTTTTTTGTATGTTTCTTGGTGAAATAAAAAAGGCATTTTTCAACTGATTTGTAAAGTTGGTATATACTTAACCTTTATATTAATCTACGTCCTTAGCTACAAAGAGGTTTGTGTCATAAGTTACGATAAAGCGCTAGTTGAACTGTTTTATAAAATATCATATTAATCCATCAGAACGATCGCAGGTGCATTGTAACATAGCCTTTATGAGGATTATAAGTATTATGTTGCAATCTTACAATATCAAACAAAGCTGATCGACTGTGAGGTAATAATTTATATTAAACTAGCTGTATTTTCCATCGTTACCTGGGATAAATTCAAATTCGTTCTTTTTTGTAAAAAAAAAAAAAAAACATGAATGTTACACAATAGTTTATTTTGTATCTATTTAACTTCTTCTTCTTTTATTTTCTGAAGATTCAATCAATTATTTATTCAAACTAATTTCAGTCAACCTGTAGTTACAAATTTATTTCAATTCTTGTCTGTATACACTATTTTTAGTATCTAGTTGATGTTATAATTGAAAAATAATATATCTGATTTAGAAATGGTAGTCAGAATAACATGTAAAAAATGCACGTAATGTAATCATTATTCACTGTTCACAAACAAATCTTGTGACAAATGGATACACACATACATGTATTATATTTTATACATTACTTTTAAGAAGCCATAAAAAAGAATAAAAACAATAGCATAACTTTGGTTTTTGTTAGATAATGATAATAAGCAATATTAGTCGTCTTCTTGGTTAGCGTAGTTGGTAGCATGCGCGCTTAGCAATCCGGGGTATACGGGTTATATTCCCTATCTGGTCGGATTTAAAAAATCTAAAAATGCAGGACTGGATGGCCATTGAGTTAATCATTTTTTTGACAAATAACTCTTGTTAAAATAATCTGTCAAGACGTTTTTACATTCCTGAGATTCATATACTCCACTTTCGGAGTAGATTTCTTCACACTGTATGGATCCATATGCTCCACTTTAGGAACGAACATGATACAGAAAAAAATATTATGTACGCGTAAAAGATTTTTATTTCGAATTCGTTTGTTTCAGCCGTATTATTCAAAAACCGATTAAATGAGAACTTTTGGATAGGGAGACCTAATCCAATATTTAAAAGATGAGATAGTTTTCGGTTCCACGAATCATCTTTGTAAATCATTATTTTCATATTGAATATCATAAAATATATACAGATCTTGACTCACCAATGAGCATAAATAGATGATCGACTATGAATAGAAAATTTTATCATAGTTTTGAACAATTTTGATATTTGAAAAAATGTGTGACTGTTTAATATAATACTGTAGAAGATAATGTAATGAAATAAATGTTTACTGGCATAATTATTCGCATTACACGTGAGTTATAACAGTACTTGAAATCTAATATACGTCTACAAGCAGCGTTTTTACTATTTCTTTTATTTTTCAACGCCTATTGTATTTATTATTTCTCCAGCAATGTCATTATTCCGTATAACGTAAACATTACGAAGACAATTGAAATGCGCGCCTCTTGTTTCATATTTTACCTTAGACACAGTCTTCAACAATAGGAACAAGAGAGATAGAATGAAATAAAAATAAAAAGTGGAAGTATTCACCTCTTATTTTATACAATGCGAGAAAAAGAGAAGGTCATAGTGGAAAACTAAAAACTTCTTTGTATTATAAACGGCGAATAATTAATCACACTACGTACTAAAACGTTGGCTTTTCATATATCAAAAAAAAATCCGGAAATGGGGAGTGTTGATGCAAACTTTTTTATCTTATTTTGTAATTAATTAATTAAAATTCACTTGTTGAAATCACTCGTTGGAAATTCTAAATATATAATTTAAATAGTTTGACAATTTATAAACAGATAAACAACCTTTACTTAGTAACATAATTAATTAAACACGTGTAGGTATTTATATCTATGGTATATTGTATTTATATCATAATTTGGTAATAAGAATACTTCTTAATACTCGTATTTAAACTATTTCCGAAAATTTAATGATTGATTTCAACTGTTGCTGATATCTTTTATAACATATTCAACATTCGGATGTTTACAAAGCTTATTTCATATGCTGAAAACATTAAAAATTGTAACACAAAGGCGTTTATAATCAATTTATCAAAATAACAAAAGAATGAAAATTATATGTATAAAAAACATAACAAAAATAATGAAAGTAACATGCCTGCGAAAGATAGCCTGCCGAAGAGTAATAAAGATGCAATTCTCGAAATCTATAAAAAGACAATCATCTAAACTCAATTTCACTCAGGTGCAAATATTAATAACCAAGGCAATTTATTTAAATCAAACCACTCTTAACAATATTGGAAATATTACTGAAAAGGTAATTTGACAATTTGGAAAAAAAACAGTAAATATTAACGATTTTTTAGGTTTGTATCAGGGACACTCATAGCAATTTTTGGCTGTTATTACAACGGCTTATTACAGGCATTTATGCTAGGCATTCACTCCCGGGACATTCCCGTCAAATAAAGAAAATCGCTTTTCAATATCAGAGTTCTGACATAAGCCAAGATAAGACCAGGTGTAAGGATGGGACGGATGAATGGTGGGCACATTTAAAAAAGTAGGATTGACTCCGTCAATAGTAATATGTAAGTAAGAGTAATATGTATCCAAAATTTTGTTACTATTGCTACAAACTCAAGTCTTCATCTATCACATCTGACCGACTGTCTATCAACATTTCACCTTCCTTCAAAATCAAATATCATGACCCTCTTCAACGCATCTTTTATTTTTATTTACCTCTTCAAATAAATACAGTATATAAAAAAACCAAATCTTGATAAAATTGACAACTTCTCAATTGATTTTACGGTTCATTGGTGTGATAAAACTGCCAAGTAAAAAAAAAAACGATAAAAGCGATTTTCTCATATTTTTCGCTACAACTTATAGTTTCTTCAACTTAACTTAAAAGCTACTTTATTAGAACTTGACATAAAAATAAATTATTTTTTTGTGGTGGGTAGTATCTTCAATGTTTAATCTAAGCCTAAAGCAAAACCATATAATTTATTTAGTATTCTAAAATATTTAAAACTAGTAAACTTCCATATGTGAGATCACTGTTAGCGACCCGGGTTTTTCCTTTCGGCAT
>JAGVSQ010009305.1:0-13719 GCA_022683975.1 Rhyacophila evoluta | reverse complement strand
ACAGATTATTTTTCACGAAAATTGTTTGTCAGACAATTACTCAACCCAATGGGCAGTCCTGCATTTTCGGATTTTCAAATTCGACAATGGGGAATCGAACCCGCATTACCTATATCACTAGGCGCGCACGCTACCAACTACGCTACTGGGGAGAGAGTCTACTTAAGACGAACCAATTTCGAGCTCCAAGCGCGGTTCCAAGTAAGTTCGACAGATTTATAGGTGAGTTTCCACTGCTGAATGCAAATTTACCATCAATCCATCAATTAACTTCTTTCTAATTATTAAGTCTCTAGCTATTCGCCAACTTCTCCTTCCTTTATTAATGAGTAAATAATTCATCAACGCTTACTTACAATTTTACTGGCCGTGGCAAGGTACTCAACAAACAACTTACATTAAACAGTCCCTAGTGCTTTCTACATAAAATTAACAGTATTATATGGCCTATTTTTGTATTGATCTAAATTTATTTCATAGTTTTGATCTATAATACTTCTATTTAGTTTATAAATTATCTGTAATCACGCTAAAAAAATTTCAATATGTCTCTAATAGTACACTGACTTATTGGTGGAAAAATTACTAACAAATTAGATATATTAAACAATTATATTCCGGTTCATTGTCTCCCAAAGCAAGCACTTCATTCGACTGTAGGAAATGGCGACCTTCCGAAGAAGGCACAATACTACGGTCATCACATTGTTTGTAAATTGCTTAAAATGTGGCATCAAGGCTGTAGCGACGTAAATCGACCGTGAAAACTGACATGACAATTTAATAACGACCACTGATAATTAAAACAATTTGGATCCCATTATAAAGATTTCAAGTTGGTCATTAAAAATAATTTATGACTTTTTTAATTTAAGCCTTCCGTAATGATAAAATCTTCACATTTTCTGTGTTTATTGAGTTGAAGTTCACGGTGACATTAAAGTATTTAATAGTAAACCTTTTTAAATCGTACCCACTTCAAATATAGTGCACATGCGTATCAACAAGTGAGGACTTATATTGACAAATTGTTTTTCAAGAAGATTTTTTGTCAGTCGATCATTTAAACTATAGTCATGTAGTACAGCCATGTATATTTGATCTTTTTAAGCCCTTACCTAACTCTATCAGCATTCTGTATGCACTAGTTCTATTTATGATCTTGATAAGAGATCCATGTTAAAATTCCAAGACAATTAAGAAGTTGGGCAAAGTCTATAAATATTTTATTCTCTACGAAGTTTTAATGCAGTGATTCCAAAAGTGTGTGCCGTAGCGTTTTCGCAGGGGCGCTGCAAAATATTTTATGAATTGCGAATTACCCGAGCTGCTAAGTACGAAAGTAAAAATCTTAAGTAGGCGGGCGTGGGAAAATCTTAATTCAAAAAAGGTGCCACGACCCGAAAAAGTGTGAAAATCACTGTTCTAATGGATAGTCACTAAATCGAATATGTTAAAATCAAATTATTAAATCCCAATACAGCTGTCTAACGAAGTACGCGTCGCAAGAAATTGATGTTTTCTTTATCTGACAATACACGATTAATTGATTTAATAATAATTAAAACAAACATCTGAGGTGATAAAGTTAAACAATGATTTTAACCATTATAAATGCAGTGTTGCCATGTAAATAAACAAATAATAAAGAAGTAATTTAACAATAAAATAAAAACAGAACATAGGATTTGAAATCAACTTTATTATCTGTGTATGTCTGTTTATATTATCGAAACTCTTTTCTCATCTAGTGTAATAATATTAAGCTTTGTTTTTCGAAAACACGTTGGCGTTTGATTATTTTTTATTTATATCTTTATAACCTTTTGTGCTAGTAATATTTCGCCACCTGTTGGTTATTAAATAAAAGCACTTAAATGAATATAGTATTAGAAGGGTCAACAAAGATCACGGTCCTCTCCCTCTGAGAAAACGAGTTTTTTACGTATATGATTGAACGGACGCGTAAAGGTGCGTTTAAATTGTACCACAAACTGTGTTATAAGTTCTGAGAGCAGCTCGTAATTGATTACATTTATTTTAATAATGATCCTTTATGAGTCATTGACATCAATAAAAAACGTATATTTTTTCAAATATTTTAATGATTTAACTGCATCGGTATTTAGTTTATTCCATTAGTTTTCAAACTTTTTCGATTCACGGTGCATTTTTAAATTAATATTTTCTTATATAATCTAAGCATAAATATGAATAAGTATTGCACAACTATATATAGATTACAGTCTAATTAATTATGAAGCTTTGGGATATTTCGTAGCGCCCCTGTGACGCTGGAGCACACTCTTTGAGAATCACTGCTTTAATATTTTTGACTCATTCCACGCATTTTCCGAAATGTAAAATATAATATTGACTACAAGAAAGAGAAAGAAAGTAACGACAAAGATTTTTTTTACAGGAGGCACAAAAATGTCTGTCTAATGATGACCAAAATCAATATGATAAATATACACAACTTAGAGTACACGAAAACTAAATGTGGTATTTTATTTTTCCAGTATGATGTTAATTCTATAAGTTATTTAATAAAGACCATTAAAACTGATATGGTTGAAGCCCTTTTTTCTGGTCGGAAAATTCATAGGCCCTCCTTTATTTCAAACATAAAAGCTAAATTTAGATACTAATTCAGTATTTGCATGCACCCCTTAGATAGAACGTGTATTAAGTTAAAGACATTTTGATTATCAAACATTAGATATTTAAGAAACTGCGGGCTACGTCCTTTTTTGTAAAGTCGATAATATAATAACTTCTTACAACCGATGTGTTGAAGAGTGTCGCGTGAACGTTAAATATCACACCTGGCATGGTTCACAAGACTATAACTTTCTTTTTGTGTTCAGTTGTCACACTACATGAATCATTCATTCACAGGCCATTGCTATTTTATTTAGATTTAGTGCTTGGGCTCCCATTTAATATACGGTTGATTTATAGTCACTTGATATGTCTGCATTTGCATAACCCGTATTGCTCAAGAGAGCTGTTGTCAAATACAACGGTAGTATAGTGAAACATCTATTTCCGACAAAATCATGGTGCGAAATTTTCATTGCTTATGTAATGGATATTTTCCGAAAAATATCAGGAAAAGGTACCCTAAGGATATTGCAAAAGACAGTGTTACCTAAAGGTCCGAATACTGCATAGCATAAATTTAAAGAGTAAAATATATGTAAAAAAATGTTAAAAATAAATAAAAAGAAGGCTTTTGAGGCTTTCATTTGTACATACATTTTCATACTGCCCTTGGCAAAGCAATATCATGTATACCACAATAAACGAATTTTACAGAACATGAAAAAAAATCTCTGTCATTCACTATTAAAACATAAAATTCTATATTACTATAAAATCAATTAATGTTTTTTAATGTTGACATTGAGAAAATACGGAATTTAATTCAATAATATTGCCCATAGAGAGTTTTGTGTGGTGTACGAGGTATTTCTTTCTTGGGTTGCAAGTCTAGGTTTAGCGTATGATTACAGAAATAATCTTTAGTTGAATTTTCATATCAACAGTAGATAAAACAGGACGTAACTCAAAGAGAATAAGTTATACACGAAGCACAAAAACGTACATTTAGTTATTTTGAGCCAAAGTAAATATATGAAAATAAAGAGACACAATTTTTAAATACATGAAGATTGACGTATTTTTTTTTAAATATATTTATCTCATATGTATCTACTAACTTAATTGAGAAAAACCAGTAAAATTATGTTGCAGAAGTATATTTTCCTGCTCGTAAATTTGACAAACCATCCTTTTTAAAAATTAAAAGCTTGATTTATATACTGATTCAGCATTTGCAGCTTACATCCCTTCGATAAAACGTTTATTAAGAGTTATATGCATTATAATTATCCTTAATGAGCTATTTTGAAAAATAACGTTCTTTTTCCGTTCTGCATTCAATATGCTTAAAATATGATGCAAAACAATTTTAGAATACGATGTACAAACATTCAAATGTTTTTAATCTGATTTGTAAATTTATTACCTAGTTACGTGTAACGTGGTTATTAACGTGTTTTAGCCGAAGATATCCTTACTGTAGACATATTTTAGGTCAACAAACCAGTCGGTCATTATATATAAAATATTTTTTTAGTTCGAGTTATTCGCTCTGTTGTCATTATGTATAGTTATGTAAGTGCAGTCTGTACATATAATTTTAATTTTGATGATATGGCGTATTAAAAAAAGCATTTTGACCAATTCGTTTCACAATTCAAAAGTGCATATTAAGAAGAAAGATCACTCTCACGATCGCAAGATAGGAAAATATCGCGTAGTTATCTATATTTATCTAAATTTGTATACAAGCCATACAATAACAGATTTCTTTATTCGTTAATTAGAGGTAATATTCCATATTACGAATAGTTGGTCGATTCGCGTTATAATTGTACGACGATTTCTATATTATTTTTTTCATAACACTATTCTATTACTATATAGTCATATTTGGACAGAACATTAACCCACCAATTATTTTACACAGTGATGGTAATATTATGGTCGTCTCTGTGCTCGGGTTGGTAAATGCGCATACGTAGGAATACAAAATGTGAGTTCAAATAATGTGATTGCATTTTTTAATTAAAAAAATCTAGAACTAATGGATTAAACAGCAGGTTGACAATTAATTCTCATAAAAGAAACGCTCAAAGTAACCGTATACTAAGATTTGAGAACAATTGCTTGCAGTGGACTTACAATGGTATGATTTCGTTTGTAGTGAAGAAATATGAAAACGGACTGCGCCAATCATTACTGAAAAGGTGAAGCTGCGACGCTGGATCTAGTTCAACCACTTAATATGGAGACTTCAAAAGAGTCTTAATCTGACCTGCGTATTGTCCAAGCCAACCAATTTTTGGTAACCTGGAAGACCAGTAAATACTATCCACAAATTTATTCGGCAGAGTTACGTTGCGTAGACAAGATTTGAGAATACACTAGACGCAAGAGTACTGGTGGATGCTAGCAATTCTTAAAGGCGGCATGTAATGTCCATATACGTCACTTAGTGAGTGGATATGGAAGAAGTTGTGAAATGTAGTTTCAAATTGCTGCTAAATGTATACTATTATTTTATATTATATATATTAGTATTATGTTGTGTAGCCGTTAACAGTATTAATCTAATTAACGTATATTGGTAGAACTCCATTTGACAACGTCTGAATAATTATAAAATGTATCAATATATTACGTAGCAAGAATTATATTTTTATTATTTCCAACTAAAATAACACTATAGAAGATTCGTGTGGTGTGGCACCACGTAAAAATCCGTCAGTGTATCTCGCCACCCTGTTAGAAAGGGGTTGATGGTGAATATCAAATTATTATCATAAAATAATCACTTTATGACGCAATCATGACATTTGAAGAACATAAAACATGACTTTGTAGCATTCCGTGACGCATAATAATCTGTAATAGTAAAAATGAACGTATCAGATATCCGTATATTGTACTATGTTCGAAATTAATTTTGATATTCAAAGTGAAAGTGCTGTGTGATTTTAGTGAATTACTGGTTA
This sequence comes from Rhyacophila evoluta, assembly GCA_022683975.1. Lineage (NCBI taxonomy): Eukaryota > Metazoa > Arthropoda > Insecta > Trichoptera > Rhyacophilidae > Rhyacophila > Rhyacophila evoluta. The sequence goes on along the minus strand of JAGVSQ010009305.1, from coordinate 8,134 downwards.
TATGAGGCGACCAAACTGCAAACAGACGTCAGGTTTGTTTTATATAATAATAATGGCAAATCAATATTTCACATATACCATTAAAGATTTATATTCTTCGTTCTGAAACTAATATAATAATACTATGAAATTTCGACTTCGAATAAAAGATAGTCTCGTTGATTCGATAGGAAATACGATAAATGCGTTTTTTCAGTATGCTTTAATTAATTATCAATGCATGGTAGTTAAGTTACGACATCCGGCTTCGAGTGTTTTGGGTTCGAATACCACATAAAACCAATTAATAATTTTAAAACACAAAACTAAGCATTACTTATTTAAGCAATTGACTGACGACCGAATCATTAAAAAAAACAGTCACAATGTAGTCTCTATATACAAAATACTTTTGACTTATATACTCAGAGGAAGTTGTTAAAAATGTGGAAACATTAATAAGCCCGATATGATATCTATCTAATTATACAGCTTAAAACAAATAGTTAATATGTCATATCGAAGCCTTAAAGCGCAAAATTTTGAATTTTCTTAAATTACATTTATTTTTGCAATTGTTTTAATAAAACAACTACATTTCAAACGATTTATTAGTAAAGCTGTTTACGAACGACATACTTTTAATAGATTTGAAGACAAAATAGCAGAGTTATATTTATATTTTGTAGTGTAGATCTCAGAACCTAATGGAGTTGTAAAATTTTCTTGGGACTTGGAGTTGTCAATTAGTACGGGACGTGCATACAGCATGATGCAACAATATTAAATCATTTTCAGCTAAAAGTGGAGTTAAAAACTTTATAATTTAAGCAATCTATACATATATATTACAGCTCGCACATTTTTGTTGAATGATGACATATTAAAACAATTATTTCTGATCAGTTTTTAATTTAAAATTAATCTTGTTTAACACCACACTTAACGGCATCAATAATAAAAGTATATCTCTTGAGGTTCTTATAATTTATAAAACTGGCCTTGCTATAATGTATTTAAAAAGATGGCGAAATTTTTTCATTTGAACCCATATGATTTTATTCGACTTTTGGAAGCTTATATATTTTTACCATTTCCGCTCCAACATTGGAGCATACGATTCTAAGCAATGTGACGATATCTACTCTAATTTAATAGAGTGTGTGGATCTTTATAATGTGGAGACAGATTTTTTACACGGAAACTTGTTATCAATCAATTTTTCAATCCGTTGTGCCTCCAGTCTTGCAGTTTATTTGCAATCCAGCAGCTGTGAGAATTGAGCCCGTAATTTCTGTCTCTTACACAACAACCTCTCGTCTACTGAGGGAACAATCATAACAATACCATAGTGGTAATCGCACATCTGTACATAATTGGTTCCCTAAAGATTATTTCTTTTTAAATATTTTTATGCAATAATATTTCGTATACTTACATAAAAATAATATCGTTATGGGAACTTCCAATCAAAAATTTTGACATTTAATGTCTTTCAAATTAATGTATGAATATTATTATAATCTACTAAGCATATACCCAACGATCACTATCAACTATTGTGTGAATTAAATTATAAAGTGATTGATATTTAAAAAAAAACGTGAGACTAAATTAAAAAAGAATACAATGCTTCAAATTATTCCATAAATTTAATCTTTTTGGCTATTCAAAATAACCATAATTATAAAACTGAAAGTGCACCGATTTTATGATTACTGATAATCTATTTGTTTGCGTTTATATTATGAGAACGACTTCATTGTAATAAATATATTCAATTCTGAAATCTCTTTCAGTGGCGTGCGCACTGTGAAAATAAACACCAATATAGCGTCCGGTTCATCTATTGTATATACCAGCAAAATGATTCTTCGTTTTTATGTTAACTTAATGGCTAAATAAAAAGAGCACAATATTGTTTTGAATTTAAAAATAAATAAAAGAATACCTCTTACTTTTAGACTCAAAAATATCATAAAAATATGTTGAAGTGACTGTAAACTAATAAGTGTATATTTAAAAGTAAGTTTAGTGCCAATCTTTTCAGATCAGTAGGCATTTATTTGATAGAAATCCATTTTGTACCCGCTGAATACAAACTAACTAATAGATAACTATTTTGTTTTGATACTATTACTATCAGATCTTTGACATATCGCCCCTTTAAAGGTAAATCTCATTAACTGCATTTTTATAGTTTTGTGATATTGAGGTTTTAATATATTTTTTGCGATATAAAATCCGTTTCTTAAGTTACACTCTTCTGTTTTTTTCTCCGTTAATACAATAGCTATGGTCAAACTGATTTTTGCAAACGATAGGCCTTGTAAAATTAGTGGATCTGTCAAAAAAAGTCATTTTGGCCAAAAATACACTAAATGAGTTTTATCTTTATAGGGACTATATATTCTCGTTAAAATTGTCGTAGCTATAGACAAATTTAAGACATCGCTTAAAAGATTATAATTCAATATGGCTATTCAATGGCTGTTTAAAAAATGTAATATCAAAGAAGATATGATTGAACTTTATTTTTGTTTAGATTTATTAATGGTTTTTTTTTCAAAAATAGCGCCAAGAAGTTCCACATTGTACCAAGCAATCTCCTAATATGAACGCCACTGATCTTTTTGTATTCTAGGATTCATTTATTTTATCACACAGCCCAAATTAAAAAGATTGAGATTTTTGAATTATGATATTAATTACGTCATCAATTGTTATCTAATATAGTATTAAACAAGTTAATATTGAATATGAATTTTCATAGTTGTTATTTAATTATTTGTAGAATACCACAATCAACAGATGCTATTTCGAACTGTATGAGCATCGTACATCACGCTCCTTTAAAAATTAAACATATTATAAAAATCTATGGTAACTTATGGCTGAAAAAAAACCACGTTGAATGTATTACGGAAGTTTGCAAAGATGTCATTGTAACGAATTTTACTTCGTGTGTCAAAAACAGTACACTATTGTATTATATGGTCTGTTGCTGGAAGTACCTATGTAAAAAATATAAATTGTTCAGATTGTTTGTATATATATATACATATACATCATGGATATCTGGTATATATATATATGTACATTATAGGCGAGCTCAAGGCAATAATTATGCAGTTTTTTTGGTATTATACTATAAGGAGAATCATTAGTACTTTCTAATATTGGTCGAAATGGCCAACATCTCTAATATATGCACTACTAGCATTAGACCACAGATACACACTCATCTATATGTTTAAATGAACAGTTGATCAAAATTTTAACAAGGATTGATATTCGGTAGAGAACTGAGAACATAAAATACGGAAAGACCATGAATTCGGTGGTAAGTAATTTATTGAAAATAAGAACGGGATATCCAACACAATTGAAGAGCTTAAAACGGCTAGGATCTATTGTATTACCTGAAAGCAATACAAATAATGTACAAAATAATCTATTCAGTGGGTTAGACATCGACATTATTTAAATGTAAGACGTTCGTTGATCTGCACACAGTATTCGTACGGAGTATACAATTTGGTTTTATAAAGTCCTCTTAAAGTTTAAGAGAACACGGGAAGCGGAAATAGACGCGTTTTCAGTGGATGCATAAAACGAAAATGAATCTGATTTTTGGCGTCGACATTTAGTGAAATAAACTGTAAAATAGGCAGTACTAGATGAGTTTCGCCAAGAAAGCTCTGTGATGATAGTTAATATGATTATAATATAATCAACTCGTATGGGTTTAACTAGGAATATATTTGAACTAATATTTGCAACTAAATTATGCCTCAAAATGAGCTAACATTTAAAGTTGTTATTTTCTACAGAGAAACCATAGTAGACATTTTTGTTTATTTTTATGAATACTATAAATATAAAAGTTAAATTGTAGAAAGTAACACTACCGAACAACGCGAAGAAATCAAAATTAAATTACTTTTAAAAATGGTGAAAATTTTGCGGAAAAAAAAATCATTTTAAGACACTGTATATTAATGTAGTATTATGCAATAAATGTATAGTATTATGAAATAGGTGTCCAGTACAACAATGATATTAAACGTGTGGGTACTAATTATAAATTTGAGAGTCATTATAAAATTTCCTAAATGCCAAACCAATTAAATAAAATTAAAACTGTTTTAAGTTCACGGTCAGATGTATTATTTCACAATGGTTAGATTAAAACATAATGCGTATCATCCTTATGTAATATTATAAACTTTTAAAAGTAATATAATAATAATATGTTTGGTATTGGCTTTCTATCGCGAAATGATATTATCGGTCAAATCCAATCATCCGAACGTCATTATCATCGAGATTGCATATTAGTTACTCATAGAATACATCTCTATTTTCGATTGTCGGCTGGAAGCTCTTGAAGTTTTTTGGTATCCGGAAAGTTCACCGACTCCAATTCACCGAAAAAAGTTCACCGTGCCGCAATTCGTCGAACGGATAATGCACTGACTCTGGAATTATGATTTTTGATTACGATAGAAAATATTTTACAGTATCCGTTAAATCATGGGTTACACATTCATCACTTAAAAATAAGTCAATTACTTTCGATAAACTTTTGGTTAAAAATATATACGACTTTGAAGTTACATGTTTTTCGGATGGAGGCAACGCTTACTTTTTATGGTAAAATCTTGAATAGAATTTAATTAGAATTGGTTGACTAAGTCAGTTCAACTTTTCATTTATTTAATTTTTTTGTTGTGAATTGTTGGTTGTTTTTTTTTATTGTTAACAATTTAAACTATCCGTGTATATTACAATTCAACTAAAATAAATACGGTAGACATATCATACTTCTATTCATCTAAAACATTTATTTAGAAATATTTTATTCGAAGGATTATTTTATATTAATAATTACGACGCTTTGTACTTTTATAAAGTACTTATACAAAAATCATAATTGTAGAGTCGGTGAATTTTCCGTTCGACAAATTGCGGTACGGTGAACTTTCCAGTCAGTGAATTGTTGTCGGTGAACTAATCGGAAGCCAATTTTTATGTCTTTAATTTTAGTCTGTTAGAATTTTTACTAGAAAACAACTGATACCGGCCAATGATATCGGAAGATTTTTAGTAATTATACGCATATATTTATAAGAAAATGAAACACTAGCTCGTGTTTGTGTGATATGTGATCATAATCAACAATGTATGCATTTGTTTATATTTGAATATAAATTATCATCCAGATATTTTAAATTTATTTAATTTCTTTCCAGCGTGGTGGACAAAGTTGTTGAATGATACACTTTCTTTGTAAAGCCTGTTCTATATATGTACGAACATTGTATAAATCAAGGATAGATTATACGACAACCGCAAACCGCAGATAGTATACGAGGAGATGATGTTGCAGTAAACGACAATAAAAAAATCATGTATATTATTCTTATGCTGGTAGAAAATTGAATTACAAAAAACTTATTTGAAGACGGATTTGCGAAAGCAATAACATTTTAGACATACCGTATTTGAAACGTAAAGTGACGTTAATGAAATAGAAATAAATTGTAACAAACACTGACAAAACAAATATCTACACGTGCGTGTAAATTTTACGGATTTACTCTGATGCTTAAAACAACAACTCTAGTTTGATTGATTGTTCGTTCTACCTTATCTACACCCTACGCGGAGCAGCCTTCAGGCCTGGACCTTCCGTGTCATGCCGGCGTACTTCCTATATTTACCCACATCCTGTGGATAGTAACCGTTGGTTTTCCATGACGCTGGAATTCCACCGCTTGGAAAAAAAAACAAGTTGGATCCCGGCTATCCGGAGGCATTCGTAGTAAATGCTCCAGCCAGTTCCAGCGCTGCTGCGTGACAGGTGGTTGCCCCATCCGCTACTTTATCTCCGAGCTCCTTAAAAAGTCAGACTACCTCACCCCTAGTATCTAACGTAGACATATTATTTAGTGTCTTCAAATAACCATGGAAAAATTAGCTGCAAATATGCCGAAGAAACTAACGACATTCAAAAATTGGTCATATTAAAAAAAATATTCAGATTTAAGTTTCAACTGCCTCTTTTAATTGAAGTATTGTTGCAGTCTCCATATATTGCTTCATATTTACAGTTTTTTTTAATTTTAAAACATATATGAACTTACGATGTAAATGAGAATGTAAATTGTGAAGTTTGTTTTTCGTTAAAATGTATCAACCATTTAGCGAAAACAAACCATAATGTTGATGAACTTAATAATATAAACCATATAAAAAGATAAAATAGTTTATTGAAAAAACTGTAACGAAATAAAGTGTTACAGAATTTTTTCTTTATAATAAATATAATAAAATAACCCTTTTTGTTAGTTAAATATGTAGTAATTTTCCATTATTTCAGTTCATAGTTTTTTGATAATCTAATATATTTGAAAAAATTAATATTACATACATATATATTAAAAACGTCCCGCAAAAATACTACATGATTTAATAATGTCTAATTAATGGTCATATTTTCAATGTTGTCAGTAATGTTAAGAGTTGAAAATGTTAACATCTTTAATCACAACATAAATTAAAACGCTGCAAAGTAAACGATAAAAAGAATTTAATTGGCAGTGACTAATGATAATTATAAATCATTGCTGGTGTTAGTCTATGAACATTTTAATTTTATTTTATAAAACACTTGGCAATTTTCGTTTTTGCCGGTGAAACAGATATTTTGATGGCGAGTGCATTTGTAGTAGAGACACTATTCAATACAGTTAAATAATTATAGCTATTGTGAAAACCCATCTCTACTAGCGCTTGTCACCTTACAGAGATGCTATTCGACCCTCAACAGAGAGAAATTTTAAGAAAGACTGTTTGTGCTCATAGGCGCTTTTTCATAAGAAAATTTAAATAAATTCAACTGTATTTTCTACGTGGAATGATATTTGGATAATGAAAACAAGTATAATATAAGAATATAAGATATTTTGTATACCATACTTTGAAGAGTAAAGAACGTTTAAAATGTGGGAGATATAAATCAGTGAATATATGTTTGGGTGTTTCAGGTGGAATAGGTCTTTAAAAAATATTTTTACGCAATGACGCCTCCAGCCCACGGCGTGGCACTTATTGTGGTATATGTGCATATTTGTATGGGGATTTGGATTGATTGTGGAAAAATAATGCAGATTTTAAAATACCGTCACATCCCGTCAAAACGAGTAATGCATTCGATAGAATTTTTCAGATTTAATATTTTTTTATTCTTTTGAAGCTATTTTATGTAGAACCTTTAATTTATCATATTTGTTTTATAGAATATAATATCTGAAAAATATTTTTTATATTATTGTTTCAATCTCTCTTTATTACAAAAATCTTTTGTGTATGGAATAAATTGTACCCAAAACTTTCTAAGCTACGTTTTATTCAAGATTAAAGATTATAAGGTAACCCATTAATAATAACTCTCACGACTATTACGAAAAATTACAAAGCGTATTTGGTTATTTTACGGCATTTGAAAATAAAAACTGCCATTATAAATGAGGTGCGAAAGCTTATACTGATAAATCATATATACTTACAGTCAATTGTCATATTGTTTAAATTAAAGCTTGAAATACATATTACAGAGTTATTTAGATAACCATAATGCGTAGTAAAATTCCTCAAAATATAATAGATCAAGCAAATGTCAACTCTACTTAAGCGACAAACCTGATTAAGATACAATCAACATGATGAGGGACTTTGTCGCATTTAAAATGAATTCGAAAGTTTGTATTGAAAAAGATTAAAATAAAAGTAAACAATCAAGCAAAATTATTTATTAGAATTAATCATTTTGCTGACCAAACAGTTGTCATACAGATGTTTAAATGTGTATTTTACTTCGGCAAGTAAAGAGTTAATTGATGTAATACCATTGTTAATATTTTTGACAATTGCAAGGTGCTTGATGAAAATTGATTTTAAATTCTAAATTATTTAAAACTGGTGAACTTCTAAATAGTAGAAACTGGTACATATGTGTCATTTACCATGGTAAAACAATACGTAGTTTAAAAATAAGATTAAAAGAGCATTTGGCCTCATTACGTTTAAAAAAGAACACATCCACGTTTGCAAATCATTTGCTTGCAGAGAATCATGGGTTTGATGTAGA
>JAGVSQ010009304.1:0-13719 GCA_022683975.1 Rhyacophila evoluta | reverse complement strand
TAGGCCTGATAAGCACTGCGGCGTGATTTATTTACGGCTATGAAAGGGTTAAAGAATTTTCCTTTTCAGAGTGGAAATGTTAGTTTTAATTGTTCTTTATCTTAATGAAATGATATCAACACCGATTATATAATCAGTTATCTATAAAAATGTGTTAAGGATCTCAAGAAACTCAAGAGAGCACTAGTAAAATTACTGAGAGATATTCATTCTCTTTGTGACAATGTAAGTATATTGATGTACCATGGTTTTAATCTTTAATTTACCCAGAGTAACGGAGTAAGTATGCCTTAACAACATGTAAGTGATAAATGTATATTGTGGTCGTATGTCACATGGTGCGTCACAGAAGTATGGTATGCAAATGACTGGACCGTGATGGAACTTTGACCCGAATTAAGTGTCACCGATAAAAATATTTAACGTGGTAATTTTTTTGGCATTTTTATGACTTGGCACTTTTACGCCGCGGAGCGAAAGTTACCAAATCACGAATTGACAGTTTTGAGATAACGGATTTTTTTGATTGCAATTTGAAATAAATAAACGTCTATAATATGATAATGATAGTTCTACTGGCCAATATGTAATGTAAGTTACAAAAAAATCAATCGAATTTTAAATTTAATTTCAATCAATAATTTGATAAGTAATTTTTATCCGTTTTGCATGACAATATTTCAATGTTGTACCGATTTTTGTTTCACAATTTTTATTAAACTCTGCTGATTTTTGCTCGAAAAATGACACAACAACCAATTTAATTGTACGAATCGCTGATATCGACTATAGGCTAAACTACATATTTTTTAAGTCTTTCAATATATTAATGGCATAATAAGATCTGTAAACTGTAGTATATATATAAAAAAAAACGAAAAATGTATTTAATGATTATTTGCAACACCAATTTCTTTGTGTATAAATTATTAGTGATAAACTTGAATATGCGTAGTTTAAATTTACTTACTTTAAGTTAATTAAGTATTTAACTATTTTTACCAAAAAATGTAAGTTGGTGGCTGTTCGATCCCCGTCGACGATATTTGCCCTTGCCTGAAAGTTGTCTGATACATGCTGATTTTTCGAAATTCCAAAGGATATGTATATCTTTATGTTCTTTTACGTACGAAAAGGCATTTAATTCCATATACGGATAAGTTTACTATATTTGTATATGGTGGAATTTGTATTTAATGCAAGATTGGAATTGTTGTGAATGTTTTTAAATGGAAGGCCAAAATAGTTTATCATTGAAAAACTAATTAATATAAATTATTGTATAATACATAATTGAAAGTTATTTATTTTAATACCGTAGTGAGTTTGATATAATAAATTGGAAAGAATCTGTTTATGGATTATTAAAAAAAAACATATTTCATAGTTATATAATATTAATAAGTGATAAATTTGTTTTAAATATAAAAAAATGCAATTTCGGCTCATTGATTAAGTTGATAACATTAATACTTACAAATATAGTCGTTAAAAATTGTAAAATTTATTTTCAGTAACTATATGAAGTGTGATATCGATATCTAATCGATTAAGCGATTGGTTGTGACTAATCCTCGTAAAAAATATTTTTTTCCCTTGCAGATATTTGATTGCATGACCAGACTTACTTGGGATCAGAGATGGGGAACAATAATACATTTAAAGTACCTTATACAGATTAATTAGATATGCCTATTATCTATATTTTTTACCATGTCTCTTCCGAAAGTGGATCATATGGATTTACACAGTGCGAAGATGTCCACTCGGAATGTGGAGTATATGGATTTTCACAATGTGAAGATATGGCTTGACAGATAACTTTTCAGACAATTACTCGACTCATGAGCATTCAGATTTTAAAAAATATCTCGGAACTTTCTTCCCAATAGCATAAACGTTATCGCACGCGACTCGCATCCGGAAAATGCGAGTTCGATTCCCATATATGTCTATTACTTAGAATTTAATACGAATTACTTTCCATTTTCTCTATTCAATTTAATCGGAATATTTTTTGAAAGTATCAACATTGCGACTGTCCATAAAATATTGTAAATATATGCAATGAAAATTAGAAAATATTTATTCATTGCTTTAAGTAAATATTTTTGGAAATGTTTAAAAATTTGTAATTTTATGTATAATATATACGTATCAGACGACAAAACTCTGTTCCAAAATTTGAAGTTCATTATATCAAATATAATCAATAAAAATCACTGTCAATCACGTGCATTTGTTTTAGTTTTCTTCATAATTATTTTGTTTATTGGAACACGACAAATTAACATACTGTGTATCAATAAAACATCAACACTTAATTCGTGTGTGATTTTCAAAACTTTGGAGGCACTGTTATGTTTCGTATTCGTCATTAATTATAATGTATAGTAGTAGATGATATTATATTCTTGTTGTTTTGCTTACAATGATGCATGTATAGGCTGAACATATTATTCTCATGAAACATTGTTATTAAAAAAGGAAACAAAATTACGGTACGGCATGAATAAGTGAAATAAATGGGACAAAAAAGTATCTCGGCATTATGAAACAAAGCAAATCACACAAAACAATCGCGAGTCCTCGGGTTCGTAAACCAGAGAGTCATAAAGGTGATACATTCATAATACAATGTCAGAGCAGTAAATTGAAGTCACAAAACATGTTCGGCGTCGCAAATACGATAAACTCAGCCGTTAAAAATATCCCCTAAAAATCTCTTACAAATAAGCAAGCAACTCCCAAAGCTTGGTGTATGTCTTGCATTACAGGGTTGTCACATTATGTATTGCACCAATTTCGGCGAACTGGTTGATACAATCGTAAATTTCATAAATTATATTAACTGGGTTTACTTTATTTAACCACATTAATCACAGAATGTAAATTTCTGGTGTGTAAAGAAATATCTGTCGCATATCAGACATATTTGTCTCCCCGGTAGCGTAGTGGGTAGCGTGCGCGCCTAGCGATCCGGGGAACGTTGGTTCGATTCGCCACCATTCCCATCGTATGATTTTACGCCAAAATCAAAATGTAAGATAGATACAACGTTGAAGTGTACCAAGACTGAAACTGGTTTTTTATTTACCCAATCTAATATTCATTTCGTCGAAGTCGTTTTTTCTAGTTCCGAATTTTTTTCAAACTTAAAAGCTAAATTTCAATACTTATTCGATATTTGCTGCTTACATCAATTTGTTACAACTTTTTTAAAAATTGTATACATTGCTATTATCTATTATATTTATAGTATATATATTCATTTTGTATATTTTATATTATCTATTATTAAAGCTATTATGAAAAAAATGTGGGTTACGTCCCTTTTCCTTTCCACAGTCGAATTATAATATGATAATTGCTGAGTATTTCATCATCACTCTATCATCTATGTTTTCTCAGTATTTTTAAATGTTTAATTTATTTTCCTGTCTCTTCGGCAGCATAGTTGGTAGCGTGCGCGCCTAACAATCCGGGGAACGCGAGTTCGATTCCCCATCTGTTGGATTTGAAAAATCAAAAAATACACGATTGGATGCCCATCGGATTGAACAATTGTCTGACAAACAATTCTCATTAAAAATAATCTGTAAAGGCGTCTTCCCATTGCAGAGATCCATATACTCCACTTTCAGAGTGGATATCTTTACTCTCTGTAGATCCATATGCTCCACGTTGGGAGCGAACATGGTATAAAAAAACACTTGATAGTAATTATTGAGTTCTTTACAGTTAGTTAGTTTGAAAGAAAAGAATTATTTTATTGATAAAGTATTATCCTTAATCCATATCTGATAAAATAATATATAATATATAGAGGAGGGCTTATTTTATAGTTATCTAGCAATATTGTAAAGAGATTCTAGTAAGAGGTTTATACAATAGGCTTAGATTCTTTCTCGTTAGTGAGTGTAGTATTGAAAATGGTGCAAATACAAAAATAATAACAAAATTTTGAAATATGTTTTACTCTTATGTTATCAAATTTAGTATTATCTATTAACTAAATATTAGGTAGTATAGAAATTAAATTTGATTCAAAATACGGGATTTTATAAATGAAGACTCTTTATGTCAGTAAAATATTGATTTTGTACTTTCGGTATAAATAATAATAAAAAAAATAATCTTGACTTCATTTCCAATTGCTAAAACCAGCTTTTATTTTTTTCTTTATAGACTGGTAAAGATTAAACAATCGTCAATTAATTTATTTTATATATTTTTTTTATTTCGATATAAACATTTTAAACAAGATTAAAATAATGTTTTCCTTGTTGTTTATGGTCGATACGGTAGATGGTTATTTGGGGAGCGATGCCGCTCACATACATTATCCATAAATAAGTTCTGGAGGATGCCACCATAAATATTGCAATAGTTGACCTCGCCACATACATACCACATAAATCAGTCTAGACTTACGATCCTTTCTTATGTTTGTATTCCGCTGGTAATCTAAGGCCTACAAAAGATCAGGTAAGAGCTTTGGACTCGTGTCACATGGAACTGTTTTCCTAATGTAATAACTATACATCACGAATAAAACAACCATTTTTAATAATGTTAGATAGTACCTACCGAAGTTATTTGTTGATACGGGTGCGCCATAGTTCTGTAAATCTAACATAAATAAACTAACCCCGATACTATGTGATCTAGTGTCTATATTTCATTCAAGAGTTTCTCAACTTTTATTGACCTGTAAACCCCTTTTGAGTTTCATAATTTCCTATCTGTCTCCGCGGTGGCTTAATTGCTAGCGTGCGTGCCTAGCAATCCGGGGAATGCGGGCTCGATTTCCCGTCATTCGAAAAATGCAGGAGTGGATGTCCATTGGGTTGAGTATTTGTCTGACAAACAATTCTCGTGAAAAATAATCTGTCAAGACGTCTTCACATTGCGGAGATCCATGTACTCCTCTTTCGGGGTGGATATCTCCACACTGCGTAGATCCATATGTTCTATATGGGAGCAAACATGGTATAAAAAAACTCAAACTTTCTCTTTTTATTGTTCGCTTAATGTAAACTTATTTCACATAATTGTAGTTTCTCGTTTTTTAGCTCATGCAACATTTGAGTTGATTTTGTTTACCCAATGGGGATGACAAATAAAACATTTGACGTCTATTTTTAAATTTCGTTTTAATACAATACAATACGCCGAATCTATCGAAATGTATTCGGTGGAGTTACGGGATTCAGGTATGACCTGGGAGGACGGAATAATACTGGCGGGCGACAGGCATTCTTGGAGGGAGCACGTGGGGTCAATATGCTCCACTCAGGTAGCGGATACGGAAGAAGCAGAAGAAGATATTAGTTTAATTATTTTACTGCACCAGTCACTTCCTATGAGTATTTGTTTGTGCCCGAATTTTTGATTTGTGCCTCCTTTGAAAGGCTATTTGCCCCTAGAAGGCTATACGGACCAGGTTGAAAAACACTGCTCTATAAAACAGATAATACATGTATGTGTCTGTATTTCGCAATGAATTTTCCAAACAGTGAATAGGAGTGACGTGAAATTCTTACATCTCATTCTGGCTGCTATTTCTAGTTTACTTTTAACTGTGAAGAGACTAAAAATATTATATTGTACATAGGAAATTATTGAGATAAATTTTAATGAATAATTAGTTTATTTTAGATGAAGCTTGGTAATAAACACATTTTCACTTAGCAAACTGCTGTAATTATAATTATACGAGAGAATTTCACGTTTTTTAGATTCTGTAAAAGTACAATCTCAAAGGTCAAACTAGCACATGATAAACTAACAATAAATAAAAACAAATTTGCCACAATTTAACTGTAGCATTAAAACTATATTGATAAATATTAAGCAGTTACAAAACTTTCTGGAAATTTCCAATCAACTGTAGACTGACAAAGTTATAAGTTTTCTGAAGCTTTATTTTACACATTCGTGCTTAATGGAAAAGTAATTATTAAAGTCTGTAATATACAGGTGTTAAAAATATGTTGAAATCATATCATTTCTGTTTTTTTTAATGACAATGTTCCCTGTAAAAGAATAATAAAAATGATGGTGCTCTTTAGTAACGATAGCGTATTTATTTTTATGTAAAATGCTTTTGTTTATAGTTATTTCCTGAGAAGTCAGAGAGAAATAAGCCATAAAACAGAATGTGGCAAGCATTTTACAAATGTACAGTAGCTGACAAATTTAAAGACCGAATGCCTGACTGTGATTACGTATTCCCATAATAATGTTAAGTAATGAAGGTATACGTGTGCCATATATTACGTTGCTTCATAAAATTATATGTACCGGATAAGTGTATTAAAGACTTCCATGGCTACAATGATGTTAGGAAACTTTTAAAATGTCCCCATCACTAAAAGCTCTGTGTTTTTTTTTTTTAATTATTTGTTAAAACTTTAATATAAAGACACTCAGGATGCTTGCTGGTTGAGTCTACAGAATGTTTTTTTACAAATCGACACCTCGATTTATTTTCAAATATTTACGTTTATTCATACCTAATTATTTTAAATTAATCATTCAGGGAATATTAGATAACGTTAATACTAGACTAAAAAGTGATGAAATAAATTGAGAAAAATAGATATTCATTTAAATACCTCAGTTATAATATTAATCTGTATACATGAAGCAATATGTGGACACTGTGATAAAATTTTCATTGAAAGAGGCAATTGAAACATAAGTCTATTTTTTTGATAGGCTTTATATTTGTGTTATAAATATTACACTACCAAACAATGTGATTGATATCTTCCATAATTCATAATTCCAGCACGTGCCAAAGATTCCGCCACGTAGTAGTGGTCTGCTCTACAACGGTTTATAGTGACGATAAAATCATCGAGAAGTTTTTTGCGAGCATACTACACTACGCTTTGTTCTTTATAAAAAAAAATGAAAAATAGTTTATGCTTTTTAAGAAGCCATAATTTTTAAGTTTGCTCAATTAATATTAACTAGTTAGACAAATCGTAGTTTTAATAATAATAAATTAGTCTATAAATTTATTACTTAGCATAATTATAATATATAAGTTTTTAAAAAAATATGTATGTCCAGTTAATGAAAATTGTATTATGTATACATACCTTAAGAAAGTTTTATTTCAATTAAATTTGACTATATTACGAATAAGTAACGGGATCAATTATACATAAAATTGAAACACAAATATGTTATACCCGTATAATATAACATATTTCACCGGTTAAAACATTTTCTACTAAGAATAAATTGTTTAAGTCTTTATTAAGCACTGTATTCGAGATTAATATGTTTAGAATATTTGAGATATGCTCTTATTTTAACTGTATACATTATTTTGTATTATGTTACCCAATTCAATTAGAAAAGATATTTTTGGCCTAGCTTATGAGCTCTATGTAAAACAGATGGTGAGGAATTATTTAATAATGGCTAAGGATAGATTTATTTACGTATTTTTACAGTCAAATATTAATTATATTATTTAGTATTCAATTTATATTGAGAAAAAAATATCAAACGTTTAAGTATGCGTGTTTAGAATCCATGTGTGAGAAAATTTTGTAATTTAGCTAAGCTTTTTGTAAAAAAGGTCTGCAATAAAAGCTTTGCCATACGATGGCTGGTTACTCAAGTGCCGTGACCGAATGAGCATAAAAAATTAAATGAAATCTCAAACTGGAATCTGTTTGCAAGATAGACATCTCTTGTGTGAGAGATGGGCGAAGAGAACTCTGCTTACAGATGCTATCGCTGCTCACTGGGAAGGGTTAAAATAAGAATCGCCCTGTTTAACCCCTCATACACTTACATACTGATCATATACATAGTTATTATTTTGTTAAGATATACACTACTGACTTATGATACCACTGTAAATTAAAATAATATACTATATTGTGTACGTGGAAACATGGACTTTCCAACTACGATATATATTTTAAATCTAGTAGAGAATTTCACTATTTATTTATTTTTTTATACTACGTTTGCTCCCAAAGTGGAACATGTGGATTTACACAGTGTGAGGATATCTACTATGAAAGTAGGGTATATGGATCTCCGAAATGTGAAGACTTCTTGATTATTTTCACGAGAATCGTTTGTCAGGCAATTTCTCAACCCAATAAGCACACAGTTTCGCATTTTTAGATTTTTTAAATTCGACAGATGTGGAGTAAAATCCGCATTCCTCAGGTTGATAGGCGCGTACGCTACCAACTACTCTAACCGGGGAGACCTAACCTAACCTAGGTTATTATTTATTAGTTACATTATTAGAGAAACACGTATTTTTTATAATCTAAAAATATATGATATGATTGCAATACCTTCCACATATATTATTCATAGATTTATCTAGAAAAGATATAATAACATTTTATTAAAAAATAAATGAACGGATTTTAAAACCATGCGACAATGCACATGTATGTACATGTACGTCCATACTCCTCAAAGGGTTAAGTTGGATGAGGAAAGGCATGGATAGATATGTTGCAAATGCATTTTTGTCTATTGAAACAGGTATAGAAAAATGATTTTAATATACAAGAATACTTCCGTTGTTTTTTCGTCAGTGTTTGAAATAGCAGCTGCTGAATCAATTAAAACCTGTCAATTTTGTTGTATCGTAAAAACTTTTTATTGTTAACAGGAACGTATCCGGGGTTAAATTCGCCGCATTAAAAATGAGACGAGCAGTTACAGCGGGGTTGAAATGAGTAGCGCCGCATTAAACATGTCTGAGAGTAGATGCCGAGAGTGATAATGCGTCCATAATGGGGCCGATTGAGAGTCCGCGACGGCAGATAAACGAATGAGCGGGTCGCAAACATACAAGAGTGCGCACACTGACACGAAATATTTGGACTCGCTGCTTCAAAACATTAAATTAACAATATGACAATTAATATAAAAAATCATATTCATTACAAAAACCTGAAAAAATAAGACTATGGTAGGATAGCAATAGAGCCAGCTTTGTCGGAGAAAAATATACTAATATTATTTATTGATCAGTCGACATTAAGATGTTGGTTAGATGACGGAGATTGCGGGTTAAAATTGCACAGTTTCAAAAAAATTAAAAAAGAAAGATGAAGAATTCGCTGTACAACGGGGTAAGCAATTAGTTAACAGCCAATTATTGTGAAAACATCTGTCAAATTGTGAAGATTTCACATATACTCATTTTTATATTTCATATATATACTCTATTTCCGAGGAGATATTTTCATAATATAGAGATCCATATGCTCGACTTTCGGAGTCGGATCATCTATACAGTGCGAAGGTATCCATTCAGAAAGATATGTATATATAAATCTCCGCTATGTGAAGATATGTTTTGACAGATTATATTTCATGAAAATTGTGAGACAATTGCTCAACCAAATGGACACGCAGACCTACATTTTTGGATTTAAAAAAAAAGTAAGAATGTGATGTGGGAATCGAGCCCATATTCCCCGGATTGTAAGACGCGTACGCCAACCTATACGCTACTGGGGAGATTGCCTAGTAAGTAAATGATAAAATATATCATATTCCATTACGAGAAATTCACTATTAATATATTATTAAATAATGAAAAAAATTGTGGAATATAACGTCAATTCGAGCAATTTATATTATGATTTAAAAATAGTGCCTATTTTATCCATCGGAACATCTCTGTTTTGTTATATTAGAGTATTTTTATGAATATAAATTATAACTTTTCATATATAATATTATTTTAGCTGTTCGAACTTTATCGTTATAGTCGTATTCATACTGTCGCCATTTTTCAGTCTACTTAATCTCTTCAGTCTACCCTTTTATTACAAAACTACTTTTGAAGATGCGACTCTTAATTTCACTCTACTGAGCAGAATGAGAAGTCTTTCATCAATTTCGAAGGCGTCATTAACTCCTTTTGGAGCAAGCCACAGTATGAACATATATATAATATATTACACCTACATGTTTATTTCTATATACAAGACAAGGCGTTTTCTTCTTGGAAATGAGGAATTCAAATAATTGACAATGATTCTTTCAAGCGGCCCCACGTCTGTCGGTAAATATTTATTCTTAAAGAAATTCGAGATGGTAAGTAAAGATTTCATTAAACATATTATTCAATATTTTACTTGTGGTATAAATTCTACGGTTCCATGACATCTGCACGCATGACAACTGCACGCATGACAAGTGCGCACACATTAAAGTGCTCACACTATCACAGAAATTAATATTAAGACATTTTTTGCTTAATTTGCGTAATCATAGAATAGGTAGATTTTTATTTCAATGATACATAGTCACTTACTGAAGAAAATAACAGTTTTGAAATGATAGGTATGTTGTGATTTCAATTTCAAATGTCCTGTAAATGGTTGTATTCAATAGTTTTTGATATTAAATCTTGCAATCTAAGTATCTGGCATCCTACATCTTCCAATTGATCACCAACAAACATAACGTAATTCTAGTTATATATTAACCAAAATATCAAAGAATATAAAATAAAAAATATGCATTGGCTTCTTCTATAATATATTATCCAAATTTACAAAAATCCCAAGTTTGCTACAAGAATATTTACAAAAAGGTAAGTATGATACTTTTGCAATAATCAAGCAATCAATTGACAGGTGGTTAATCGAAGTAAGCAATTTCATATTAAGCGAAAACAATGTAAAACACATTTAACCAGTTCTATGCCACAAGCGCGTTAACGCGCCCTATAAAACCGTGTGGGGCAGACCAGCCATAGAAAATGAGCGCGTATACGCGCTGTACTCAAATATTCAATATCTAGCCACTTTGAATGTTTTAAATAAACAAATTATTTTAAAGTGACCTCGTTTGGAATCATGGTAAAATATTAAGACGCGATATATTGTTAAGAATTATGATTGACAATATATTGATTTTAAGAAGATTTTCGTTGGGCCACTAAAACGCGCCGGCCCTCAAACTCCCGTCGTATGAATACCTCCCGACATTTAAAAGGTTAACATTTAAATATATACTAACATGAATGATTCCAATTTGCAACCAATATCTAGATTAGTCTTTGTTTTACTCCATAAATAAAAGTGGTTTTGCTACTTTCTAAAAATAAAGCGCAGTTTTCACTTAGATAACAATACAATCCGTACAATGTTAGCTATGAGGGGCTTTATTTGGTAATTCGATTCATTACAACGTTTCTTTGTCGACGCAATTCTGGTGAGACGGACATAATTCATCTATTTATAAATGCCGTAAGTGCAGTGTCATTGTGAACAAGAGGAGATAAAATAATATATGGCCATATTGCTTCCCGCATGAACGAAATCCGCGCCGGCATCCTATCCTAAATACACTTTAGATTGGGGTAGACGTCACACTTTAATCAAATCGATTTCGAGGGCCAATATCCGTGAGTGGTGGTCATAACAGCACGGACAGTGTGTAGCGTAAGACCAGTGGCGAAGATACTTAATACTTGTTTAATTATTTGATGGCTGAAATTGGATACATCTGCTATTGTTACATTGGTGATACTTACACAAGGAATCTGAGGTCTCAATTAAAGAAGTATCGGATTGTTTTTTATTAGAATTATTAGAAATATCAAAGTTTGGCAATTGAAGGATTCATATTTCATTGGCATCACCAACCATTATGAATTGGACCTGCCTATAAATTCCGTAAAGAAAATATCAAACTTAGAACTTACTAGTCTTGAGACATTTGAGGAAATATAGAATTGGATATTAAAGTATTGCGATATGCAATTATTAATATTTAAAGACGGCATTGCTATCAAAAGATTTTATTTTACCAGCTGGATAAGTGTTCTTAATCATTTTTTTAATAATTAAAAAAATATCCAAAATGGGCCAGATCTTTTATGAATAATGTTCAATTCTCATTGATAACATTTCGTTCACATATCAAATCATGTTATTTCTCGCTATCTTCTTTACTTCTAGTAAGTCTTAGAAAACTTTATCACTGTTTGGCTTTGTCTGTCCATTTGTTTTCCAAAATACGAATGAGTCACTAGCTTTATCTTGAATTCATTTATTTTGTCTAGTATGATACAATAATATGAAATCTTTTAAGAAAATATCATCAAGAATTTCCATTTTTAACTCCCTCCAATAAGCAATCCTCGCCACTGATATCTAGTGCACAGTATACAACATTAACGTTACTTCCGCTGGATATCGAGTATTGTTTAAGGACCTACTTCAGTTCCTTCGTATTGAAATTTAATAGATCCACAATTAAGATCGCCCTTGTAAATATGATACTCAAACCTTGGACTAAAATCATATTTATATTGAATCGAAAATCAAAATGAATTCATGAAAGATTATACGATTTTTACCATTAATCCTATAGAACTCAGAGATAATTGGACGTCAGAAATGATCCAATTGACAACAATGTTATAAACGATCCAAAGTAAGCTGGATATCTACTGCATTTATATGTTTAATTACACAACGAATTTTATACATATTCAATAGTGTCTATTCAAACTAAACTTCGTTAATATTCAGATGTGTAATGAAACGATCATATTCGTATTTTTAAAGCTAATAAATTATAATTGGATATAAATTAAGTCTCAATCAAATGGTTGTCTTGAGAAACATTTTATTGCTAAGAATTCATCCGCTCAAATTGCTTCATAAATTAATAGTTTAATCAAGGACTTCAATTTCCAAAGACTCATTCAACACTTTAAGATATGTTATTGGAGCCAAGGATTCACGAGTGGGCAACCTAATGAAATTTTAATGGACGTTTAACCAACAGGTGGATTTGTTAAATCCTCCCCATTAGCAGGTAAAAGATCACGTCTCGTATTGACGTGCGACACAGCAAAGTAAACTGTGACCCTGATGGCATCTGGGACCCGAGTCAGGGGTATCAATTACCGGCCCACGTGCCGTATTTAACCGGATGCCTTCCGTTTAAAAGCACATCTAAAACAACCAGCCATTTGACGTAAGACATTGCGTAGTATATAACTATGAATGGCAAAGCAAATTTAAAATCTTTTTACATTCTGTAGATTCTCTACGAGATAACATTAAAGTAAATATTTATTATAACAATTCACACATGAATACTTTTTTCCTATCACCTTTCTGCGTGTCAAGCATACGATTCTACATAATGTGCAAGTGTATCCTTACAGAAATCACAAGGATTTGTTGTTAGTAACGAATAATAAAATAATAGATCTAACATCTTTTACTGGCGTGTCATGAAGCATTGAATTAAATAAAGGATCAAACGCCAAAAACTGGGTAGAGTATGTCATGTTAATCTAAATGCCAATGCCATTGCCGTAAATAAAGATCAATTCTCTAAAAAATATGGGAACAAAACGCAAAGTAAGACTTATCTACATTCTAATAAAATGAACTAGTTTCTTAAAGAACAGATTATGTGTATTATTGGAAACTTTGATATTGCATACAAAATGACGGGAACAGTAAATGCAGGTAACGGTGTAAATTACGTTCGGCTACAGGAAAATGAAAAACATGTGTTACTTCATGAGAAATGGGTGCGTATTTATGCACGTTTTTTTAAGCTAATGAATTTGGAACGTAGGCCCTTATTTATTTTCAATCTTTTTATGTGACTGTAACCGTCTAAATCAATATGTATTTAGCTGTTCTAGCACTGTTACGAAGTTTATTCAACATTTTT
>JAGVSQ010009303.1:0-13720 GCA_022683975.1 Rhyacophila evoluta | reverse complement strand
AAGAATTGTGGACAAACGAACGAACATACATATTTTGACTTTTATATATTAGATTGTCAACAATACGTCTCATAATTGAATTAAAATGAGAATATAAAATTAGTCATATCGCAGAGTAAATTAACTTAATTCTTTTCTGTAATATTAATATATATTGTATCGAAGAGAATCGTTAAAACTGTCGCATCTGCAAAACAGATAAATAAAATGCATTTAAAAATCGGATCTTCGATATCAGACGCATACTTGTTAGCCGGGTGTATCTTTATTTGGTCAATCATGATACTGCGTTGAAATATAACCTCTGATATATCGCATTCCCCATTTTATCTCCATGTTACCTTAGTTTACTTTTCCAGTAATTGACCACATTTTGTAGCAATAATCGTTAATCTCGATAAGAAAGCTGAGGCCGTGGAGGTCGCCCCATGTTTTTTGAGTGTCGTCCAGCGTCCATCAAACTTTTTAAATACTAATCCAGTAGCGAAGAATATATTCATTATTAAATACATATATTTTTTTAAGCTCCACACTTAATAAATCCAAAAAATAAACAATAATAAACAATTAATGCCGTGTGATGGTTACTGAACTTTTAGGACTTTTGAGAACTTATGTTAGTTATCCAAATACACCGATTGCATGTTGTTTATACTTTGTAATTCGTCGTATTACTGGCAAAATACGTTAAAGTAAAAAAGTGAGTTTTGAGATAATCGAGTTTTAATATTTGAATCTCTCCGTTAAATACATTTTACGACAAATTCTTAAGGTATAATGTATTATTTGATAGAAATAGTCGTAAAATGTATTTAACAAAGAGACTCAAACATTAAAACTCGACTATGTCAAAACTCACTTTTTTACTTTAACGTCTATTGCCAGTAATACGACGATATATTTCTCATAAAAATCTCTATGATTTCAATGATACCATTACGAAACAAAAACACTGGATAAATATCAACATAAATGATTAAAAATAACTATTATTAAGATCAGGAATCTCTAATATTTTATAATGTAGTACAGTTGTGAGATTTCAGTTACAAACTTTGGCATTGTTTCCATATATCAATTCAAAGAGAAAACATTATTCATTCTATAATATTTAACAGTTGGTCTAATTGAAAAAATATTTCAACGGCTTCTATTACTATTTCGATGTATACTTACGTTGCAAAATGGAAATTATAGACATATTTAATGAAATGAACTACATTATTACGAAATGTGTATTTAATAAAATAGAGTTGGCTAAATAAGAGTCGAATTATATTACTCTATTTAAATTATCGAAAGAAAATTACTTTGAATATAAATGTTATATTTGTCTAATATAAATTCACATGGATGTAAATTATTCGTTAATCAAATTTAATATCAAGTAGCTTTGACGTAAATTAAAAGCTTACGTTTTAAAAAGCTCGGCAAAGATTGAACGCTACTGAAAAACACTAACCCTATTGATTGACCGGTGCCTCATTAAGCAGGTAGATAGCTTTTTTTCGAAAAATCCAATAAAACTGATTGGTTTGAGTGATTAACTTTTATAACCAGTTCACTTCAATTACGTAGAGTGCAATTTGCACTTTGATGCAGTTTTATTTTACGCCATCGCGTTTGAATGCGTACTTACTCCGTGCAAGGATATTGAACAAATTTTATTTGACCATCGTTCGCATTACAGACGTTTCTTTATAACTATACTTATTGATTCAAATCAATAATTACATGTTAAAAGAACTTACATATTTAAACCAATAATCATTCCCTCGATAACTTTTTATTCCCAGCCCTTTGTTTTTATTTACTATTCTAACAAAATCATACTTAAAGCTTTTTTTGGTGCAAAATACTTGCACTTTTTTAGATGTTCTCAATACAAATTCATATCAAAAATCTTACCAAATACGTTGATCCTACGTTCGATATAGAGTTGAACATGTATTTCAGAGTCTGACGTGAATGAAAATCTTTGCTTACCTGTAACAAAAAAAAAAAAATACATTAGAAAATTGCTAATTATTCCCTACATTAAAAATAGTTGCAATCCATCATTGGATTGGGAATCTTTATGACAAAGAAATTATTCGAGGCAAAGCTACTAAATAAAAAGGAAATGAGATATAATATTTGATTTAAAGGTAGCTGCACACGCTTAAGTATGCTTGTACAAGCATTTGTGTGTGATCGTTATTATTTTTCCTGTGAATGGAACATCTACTAATTTTATTTAATACTTCGTGTATATCTCCCCGGTAGTGCAGAGGTTAGCGTGAATGCCTAGCAGTTGGATTGAGTGAGTTTTGTTAAGTTAATATATAATATTACGAAACGACAAAAAAATAGTCATAAATACAATTTCATTATTTAAAAATGTTGGCAATAAAAATATTAACAGACATAAGAATGATAGTAAGCTTGTTTAATCGATAATTAGTAATTCTACAGAACGTTACAGAGACTTAAAGTTTGAACTGAATTCAAAGTCTTCTTTAGCCTCATCACTCTTGTCAGTTTCGTAAAAAAGAAACAATGAAATAACAGTGTTAAAACATAATAAATTATTCAACATGTGAATACCGTATTTTTTATGCTTGTACGGGCATAATTGTGCAAGGATACTTTAACGTGTTTAGCCAATTTAAGCAACACTTTACAAGGAAACCGTTATTTAATTTACTAAGAAAAATTTATGTATACACATAATAATTTCTATAATTTCCATAATAATAATAAATGATTTACAAAATATTGTATTCTATTCATTAAATCACCGTATATTCGAGATTAAGTGATATTTAACAATTATAAAAAAAAACTCGATATAAATAAATATGCTGTAATGTGAGACATATATATATGTAAAACAATTGATCGGATGTTAATAATACTTGTAAAAAATAATTTACTAAGAAATCTCTACATAGTATAGAGATACATATGAAATAATTTGAAATATAATATAATTATCCATATTCAGTATAAAATAGAATGTTATCATTCACTTGGACGAATTAATTTTTTATGAAAGTGAAATTTAAGTGTGTTAGTTAATTGATTATTCATTTTAATAATGATATAATAATAAACACATGGTTTATTTGGTCGTTAGGGAAAATAAGGATGCGTGCGTGTACTATGCCTATATATGTATACTCTTTTGTATTTGCATATGCAGTAGATTTTAATCCTTGCGCAAAATACTAAAGACATATCTGAACAGTACCCCAATACAAAGACAGCATGCAAATACACCGCACCAACACAGACGCCGAATTTTATTGTACGATACGCACACTTTAGAATCGCTTTGTATGGAAAACTTGTGTACGTATACAAAGGAAACTGTCGTTGCGGAAAGGAGGTTGGCTGTAACGAGGGGATGGGGGGTGGTAAAGAGGGGTAGATGGTAGGTCCAGCCGGACACTTTGAACGAATTATGACGGTCATTATTAGAACGTGGACGGAATTAAATTGCCGTGTATTCTCCCTCGGAACTCTCTTATGACCGGGGCCTGCATCCCCCGCCTCTTCTTTGCACCCTTGTGCATCCCCTTTTACTCTTGGGGGGCGCTGTATTGACCCCGCAGCGTCCGAATGGAGTTAATACTTGTGATACAGCTACGTTGACATGGTTTTTGTATTCAAATTTAAGTTAACTCACTGAGCGTCTCAGCTCTATTTGAAAAGTTTTGTGAACAACAGCGAGGACTTTTGTGTGTTCTTTTCTAAATCTTTTCCAATATCACTCTACTGCTTGTCAGTTTATTTAACACAACAGGATAATTAAAAGCTACAAGTTATATGTTCGAATTAAGCACTAGAAGTTTGTTAAAATACCCAATATTTATCGATACTATTTACAAGCCATATCGATAAGAAATAATGTATATTGCTTTCCGGCTAAATTAGGGAAATAATTTTTATTCCTACATACATTTTAAGTCATTCACTATTATTTAAATTTACATTTTATAAATATTATCGTAGTTTCCTAGTAGCAATTTCAATATATTTGCCAATAATTTCACAATCTAAAAAACCTATATAAATAAATAAATGTATCTTCTACTATCATTAAAGTTCTACAATCGATCAGAAACTTGTTGCATTTTATTGATAAATATACAAAAAATTATAGATATTGTAAAATTATAATATATTCTTAGTTATTTTTTTATAATTTAAGAGAATTAATAGGATTTGAGTAAATGTCTAAGTATACAATGACGAAAAGGCAGACTTTGTCTAACGGTAAAAATATTAATGTCAATCATTAATAAAATGAAATATGTATGAATTAGTATGAATTTCAATACAATTTCCTGTTGAGGATAAATTTTAAGCGTTACAAGAATTTGCATTCACTATTTCGTTTTAAAAATATCGTGCAGTATAAAATCAATGCGTTGGCTTATATAAGATGTATCAATGAAAGTATTGTTAGTCTCCACATATTGCTTTACATACGCAGTGGTGAAATTTAAATATACTAATCTAAATTTATTAACTGTTTAGCCGAAATAAACCTTTTATAAGGTTTCAACTGGTTTAAATAATAACAATAGATATATCATTGATTTTTTTGAGTATCCAAAAGTCTAGCTATAAGATTTAAAAATAAATCTTGAACGTCGCTCACGTTTTAGTCTGGTAACAGTCGTATAAAAAAATCTACCACTTCACTCTTAGACATGACGACGTCTTCCAAAACTACAATTCAAAATCGCCTTCGTGAGATCATAAAGTCGCCGGACGAGAACGGATGGGTTTCCCGCGGGAATGCTTTGGGACGGAAGGCGGGCAGGCTTTTACACTTGTCACGTATCGTGAAGCAAGGTGAATCACCGTCGGAAGGCTGTATTGATTCGTGCGAGAGCTTTCGATTTGGATAATGCAAATAAGCTTTCAAATAAATTAACGGTCTAACTATTACGTTAAGCTCGGCTTTATTACATTTCAATTAATTACCACTAAATACATATACGCACAAAAAAAACTTTCTTATTTATTTGTATTAAATTTCTGGCATAAACTTATATTTAAACCGTTTATATCCCTTAATTTTTAGTGAAATCACGGTATTAAAATTATATTTAATACCACTCAATTCATTAGGATTTGATATTTTATTTACACACTTTGATAGTGTCAAATATTATAGATTATGCCTATTAGGTTAGGTAATCGTCCTGTGTTCACATTGCAAATATTCGTATACTCCAATTAAAGGGCAGACATTTTCACATTGTGTAAATCTATATGATTCAGTTTTAGAGCGGACATGGTAAAAACAATACGGAAATATCTGATTAACAAATAAACAACGTATCCAATTGAAGCTTATACTTATTTAAATAGAATAAAAATTGTGTTTATACAAATTATGATTGATATACAATATTAATTCAGCCAAAGGATGTTTCAGTAAATGATTTGAAAGTTATTTATTCCTGAAATAGTACTGCGTAGCAACGTCTGCAACGAACACGATCTGCATGTTCAAGACTTTACTCAGAAAGCTCGTTTTTTACGATCGGTCATAACGCGCTTGAAAAAACTTTGCCATTATTTGGCAAAGGGTTTGAGTATATATTTTTAAATTGTTTCTACTATGGTGAAACAATCTTTTGTATTTCAAATCTCTAAATAATATATTTATCACACATTGTAAACAATACAAATAAATTTATATTGCACTGTATTAATGTATTTTGTACTTCTTTCTAAGATACGATTTAATTATTACTACGATAATACGAAGAAGATGAATTTTTTCGTTACACTAAAGAAAATGTGGGGAAATTATTTTAAGGACAAATAAATGGAAAGATAAAAGAGTTGTAAAAAAATACTTTGGTTGTAAATCAACCATTACAAAATATTGCTGCGTACTAAATACAATATAGACAAACAAGAAATTATAAATTCACACTGAACCCATACCCATGTAGCATATTTAAAATTTACTTTATTATATATACCATTGAACGTAGCTTATTGCATTGCATTTATTATTTGACATGATTGTTTCATACGTGTACAAATGTGTACTGAACGTTGTTTGATATATATTAAGCTGAATTCAATATCCCTTATAATATAATTATTATATTGGATTATACTGCCATGTAAGGTTTATTAATCTTCAAAGACACTTAAATATTTTGAGCTTTTTTCAATAAAATCTTCTTGAATAATTTGGCAGAACTTTCTGTAAATAATTGTTAATTCTTCGTTTCATTAATAGTTCCTATTACTTAGTTGTATGCGTTGATTTTTCACATTGTTGATAAATTAATTATAAATTAAAGGCTACACTTTTTAGTAAGAACTGGTACAGTGCAAAATAGCAATGATGTTGGTTCTACGAACAAAGCTTGTAGAGTTATCGTTATATTTGCCAGGGAGCGGTAATATCGTTATTTTTAAGTGTCCATCCGGCAGCTGCGAGTATAAATACAAGTGAATTAACATTACGGTTTTAATGTTCCAGAAGCACACAGAGATATCTCCTCGGCTAGCGCTAACTACGTTACTGGATAAACGTTGTGTTATCTACGACGGCGTAGAGGAAAAGCTCTTCTACGCCGTAGCGACGCTGTGCTACGGAGGCAATGCTACGGCATGTATTGGAAATAATTGAGCAGTTTTTTAAAAGTTTATTTTAACATTGCAAACTCAAATTAAAAAATAAAATTTAAATACATTTTTTTTCACAACATTTAGCTACCAAAATCTATAAGTACATCTGAAATTCTATTTGAAATATTCGATTTCCAGCGATTTCAATCAAATGATACAATATAGAAAGTATCAATCTGTACAGTGGCCAAAGTCATATATTTGAAAACTGGTACTTTTTTAATGGAATAAAATTCATTTCACAACTTAAAATAAATAAAAGCTTTTAAAAATGGCGCTCTCTTCAACGACAAGGATATAAACGAGAATTATTTAGAATACAAGTCACAAAATTTTAGTGGCTCGGTATTTTTAACTGTAGGAAGTTGTTCTTGAATCACTTTTAAGCGCGTCTAATATTCGTTACGCTATGGTATATGTCCACATAACAGGCGACAAGACGTGGTGAGTGAAAGAGAAAAAAGTTAGTGTGTGAATATAAATTGTTAATCAACATATGTACTTTGCTTTTATTTATTTACATTTATTAAAGTAGAATTAAATTAACATAAAGCTTTCAAAGTAAACATATTTTTTACTTTCATTTAAGAGTTGAAAGAGAAAAATATTATAATAGTTTCTATTCTTGCCCCCATCAAATCAGTACAAAGTACAAAAAAGGGTAAAAGAGTAAGAAAAAAACCATTGGGTTCTCAAATCAGGGGACGCGATACCTTTCTGGCCGAATCAGCATCACTTAAAGGTGTTTACCCACTACCATCCCCAGTATCAAGAGAGAAAGGAAACTACCCCATATCAAAAAATGTTGCCAGAATATTCCCAATTTTCAATTTCTTTTAATAATAACATTAATTTATTAAATTATTTTTGACAAAATCACATTTTTGCAATGTAATCTGTAATTTCCATGTTATGGATAGTGAGTGGCACTAATATTTTATTCTATTTCTCTGAATATACTGATTACAAGGCTTTTATGCTGTGTAGTCTTCATCAAAGCCTTTGTGCTTTCAGTGATGTTTTTACCAAATAAAACATTGATTAATAACCATAAAAATAATTATTTTGTACCAAATTTAAAATCAGTATGTGCGTGAGTATATTAGATGGCGTTGGTATATATCTTGAGCAGCGTCGACCACGTATTTGAATGATATCATTACATCTCATATAAAAACAGAGGAAGCATCTTGAACGACACGTTAGTATGTATCACTGTGGTAATTTCAAATCGCAAGTATACATATAGTACAAAAATACTGAACAATTAAATCTATGATCGGAATACTAATACTTATAAAAGCTTATAAATTTATGATTGTACTGCCCTTTAAAAAAACAAGAGTTTTACAGTTTTAAATCTTAGTACTTGTATATTTTTTTATACCATGTTCGCTCTAAAAGTGGAGCATATGGATCTACACAGTGAGAAGCTATCCACTCCGAAAATATATGATTTTTTGCAATCTAAAGACATCTTGACAGATTATTTTTACGAGAATTGTCTGTCATACAATTACTCAACCCAATGGGCATTCAGTCTTGCATTTTAAGACTTTTTAAATCCGACAGATAGGTAATCAAAGCCGCATTCCCCGGATTGCTAGGGGAGCAAGCTGCTTAATACGCTTATATATAGCTTATGCTTATAAGCATTATTATAATCTATTATTAATAGTATTTAAAATTATTATATTTAAAAAAAACCATGCCATTATGAATTAGTTTATATACGTAAGAGAAATTTTAATTATTTTAATATTAAACATTTTTATAGTTGGCAATATTATACAAACCAAGCATTCCTTAACAATCACCCCCTACCCTCTTCCTTTAATACTTTCATCCCCTTTGCCTCCCCAGTCGCGACTGCCTCACTCCAAACTGAGCAAATTAATTGACGGGATGTCACATTTGATTACGTACATCATTAGGATTAGATGTAGTACATAGTCTATTTTGTATAATACTGACTTATTGATTTACGAAATTATAGTAAAGATAATAGTAAATTGTTTGCTTATTTTTTACAAATTTTCTATTGATGTGACAAAAGATATTCTAAAAAAAACTTATGAGCTTTTCGTGTAGATATAAAAATAAATGTATAAAAATTTACACGTGTATAGTTTATGCGAAACTATTTACATGTAATTTTATATTTAATTTTAAGTGACATTTTTGTTATAAGTAACGTAATAATAATATTTCGATTTTTGTATCTTATTGATAACTCTGTCGCTGTGGCCAGTATTGGTCTCGAAAATCCTTGATAACTACCTAAGAAATCGAGAACATCAGCTGTTTTTCACTGCTAAGTGCAGGACTATCTTGTCAGTAGTCATGGCAGCGCGGAGAGCAATGTAGATATTTAACGAGATTGCCTCGCATATTGATATATTCCACCTAGGTGAGGTGAGTTTAGATGGATCCATCTTATTTAACTAAGGATAGTTAAAATAGAGTTTGCCTAACTTACTTGGTAGACACTCTCGTCTTCATGTATATATATATACATATAATATTTAAATTATTTCTTTATTCTTTTTTATACTTTAATATGTTACTAATATTTTTTTTTACAATCATGTGTATATCGTGTTGTTAATGTATTATAATTATATTTTGTAATGTTACATAAAATAAATAAATAGCCAATAAGAGAAAAATAAATCACTAAGATGAAGCCTGAAAATATACGTTATATTTTTTAATTATATGTATGACGTAACAATAAATACGCGTGTATTCAATTTATTTTAACCATATTTAATTTTGAAATACTAATAAACAGTTTGATTATTATTGCTTCCCGGTAGCGTAAAGCTTAACATGCCCACTTCCCATTTGGCAAATGCGGGGTCCATTCCTATATCTGTTGAATTCAAAAATCCGAAAATATGGGACATGATGCCCATTGGGTTGGAGAGATCGATATAGTTCGTTTTCGGAGCAGATATCTTTACACTGTATAAATTCATATGCTCCACTTTCAGATCGAACATGATACAAAAAAATGCTACAGGATACGTGAAACATAAATATTTCTAGTATCATGGTAAATTATTATTTACAAAGCTTGGATGTACTTTCAAATACTTTTTCTCTTGACCATGTTTATATTGCATTGTAAAACAAAGTGAAATATCTTGATATTTTATGAAAATACAGAACTCGAATCTACAATTCATAAGTTTAAACACGATTATCCACTGAAAATACGTTTATTTCGTTTGGCAACATCAAATATAATATTTTTCGTTTCAGAAAAGCGTCACTTTATGAATGAGGTTGATTGAAAGCAAAGAAAAATAATACAATCTGAGAGGTCCCTTCCGTTTCTTTGCATCAAGGCTTAGAATATTTGTATTGACCCTATGAAACAGGGTTACCAAAGTAAAATCAATAAATATCTTAGTTTAAAAAACAAGGGATAGTTTATTATTACTATGAATGTCTATGATAAAAGACAAACAAAATCTTATCATTATTATAACGAAACAACCTGTATGATGAACCATGGCTTCTTCAAGCAAATGTTTCCAATCTGCACTATTTTATGTATTACTAAACTCACTCCTGACACCAAGTATTCATAAATCACTTTTCGTTATATTCAATTATTTGCGGTCTTAGCTTAGAGATGAACATAATATACGAAACGCTTTATTATATGATTAAAAATGGATTGACAATGGAGTGAAGTTACACAGTTTTCTTATATTACAATTCTCATAGGAACGTTTTATTATAAGGGTTTAAATTATAAAAATATCTATGTTTTTAGTTATTAAAATATACAAATTAATATTGAATTTAAATCATGATGGTTTTTCTTATCTCTCTATTCTCTGTTAACTGTTTGATTTAACTTTTAAATGTGTATTTGAATGAATGCACGATCTATTAGTTTTTTAATTAAGCTTGACAAATTACTTCTCACGAGAAGTTAGCTAATCATTTAACTCATCGGGCAATCAGTTTTAATTCTTAAACTGATTATAAAAAATATTATGCATCTGTGGAATTTAACTTGCAACCTCTAGCGCGGAAATGTATTCACCAGTCAGCTACCGGGGCATTAATTATATTTAATAATCTTAGTAAATAAAATTTGTATATATAAATATAAGAATCCTTATTTTTCCGTTACTGAATTATCGGTATCTTACATATTATAAAATAAAGTACGCGATCAATCCGAAACGAGCACAAGCATAGTTAACCTACCCTTTAATCTCGCCCTCCCGAAAGAGCCCCGACCTGCTTTGACAATTTGTCACTCAGTCAATCTGTCGAGTGGGGTGGCGGTATCTTGCTTCAGACTTCATTCACTTGTACTTTATCCGTCAGGAAGTGAGTTAATTTTTTCTACGTTAGGAACATTAACCACCGAAGTCTGTCCATTTTGTACAGCACTAACTGATACATTATATAACTTAAATATCTATTACATAAATTACATTCAATGTCAGTTAGAAAGTATTATATAATATGAAATAAACCATGAAAAATATTTATTAATATTAATATCTTTTATCTCCCCGGTTAGCGTAGCTGGTACCGTGCGCGCCTAGCAATCCGGGGAATGCGGGTTCGATTCCCCATCTGTCAGATTTAAAAAAACTGAAAATGCAGGCCCATTGAGTTGAGCAATTGTCTGAAAAACGATTTTTGTGAAAAATAATCTGTCGAGACGTCTTCAAAATGCGGGAGATCCATAAGCTCCACCTTTGAAGTGGATTTCTTCACACTGTGTGGATCCATATGCTTATGTCGATTTACACTCTTAATAAAACTTTATTGTTATAAAATATTACCTTTTAAGTTGATTAAATTTTATTAAAGTGTATGAGGCGGTCATATGCTCCACATAAGATCATAATATGGCAATTATTATGTTAAAATTGGATTAATTGTCGTGGATTAGAGCACCGGTCAGTTAAGAAACGGTATAAACTTATCATTAAATAGTAGAAAAAATAATTTAAAAACGCTGAATACAAGAAAAAACACTGAAAAGTAGTAGCTATATGGTTTTTTTATGCAAGACAAAAAACAATTGTTAAAAGTGTTTTATCTTAAATTTGGAATAGTAGAATAAGTTCACTTTGAAAATTTACACTTCAAATATTTAAAATATCACTACGACAGTCAACTGTTAACTGTCTTTAAAAAGAGCACTTATTCACCATACGTAATGATTATTTAAAATTATCTGACATGGTGAACTTTTTGTTTGCTTATAGTGTAGTAAAATATTATGCTCGTATAAATACACCTGTACATTTGTGCGAACAGGGTAATAAAGCAAAAACAATGTCTGCGGCCAGACAATCGTCCATAAATAAAGTCAAAAATCATCAGCGACCGTTAAATGAATCACGCTGAGCTTATATTATCAAGGAGAATCTCGACTGAGCTTTTGGCAGAGCTTTATTTTAATGCAGTAAACTTTTTTATTGCTTTAATCAAATCATTCTTACATTTCAATTATAGTACATTTATTTTATTTAAAAACGATACAAACTAAATATATATTGTTTTTAATTAGTATTAATACAGTCTTTACCAATATCCGCTATACAAATAGAATACAGATCAAATCTTTTTACAACGAATACCAAAGTAACGAATTTTCCAGTATAACGTATATTTTTTGCTGTCTAGAACAAACGCTTATACAATATGTAATATTACTCAAATATTCAGTATAACGAAACAAAAGTGTATTATCACGAGTTTCGTTATAACGGGTTTTGGCTGTATCTTGATCCCCATAGAGTAAAGACGTTTTTTTACGATAAATCGCTATGTTATATGACGTTGCGCGTAAGGATTCCATAGCTGCAGGATTTTCATAAATCTCATGATCCAGAATTAGATACTCAACAGATTAAAAACTGGCTAGCAATTAAATCTCGTGAAATCCATATCTTTGCAATGTTATTCGACGGGATAAAAAATGTGACATCGATAAATATTTTTTAAATGTTTTACTTTATAATAATTCATTCACTCACAATCAATTGCTACATATTTTATTAGTAAACGTTTATAAAGATTTATATACTATTATCAAGCCATGATGTTTGACGGTAAGTTCTAAAAATTGGTTTTAAACTAACTTTAGAAGAGGTTACTTAATAATTCAAACTACAAATAACACACTGGTAAGGTTAGGTTAGGTAGAAGTAGACGTGGTGAGAAATAATGAATAAAATAAAAATAAAATTTAACGCTTCCGTACATGATAAATGTTTCAAACGATTTTTTTTATAATACGTGAACATGAAAAGCATAAATTCCTCTCAACTGAATTTTATCACTCTTTCGTTCGAATAAAAAAAAAACAACACAGGGTACTTCGTTTGCGGCAACTACGCTGTAAATATTATGACGAATGTACGCCACACACAATGACGGCGGCACTCCATCCCGCGATGTACTTAACACGTGTTTGCGCCATTCATCCCTCTTTACGAGCTCCATCGGCTGAATTCGGCGCCCGAAACTACAGACGAGCGCCACCGGACGCCACTGGAATCATTTATGGAGAGCGGAGTATACGACGAACTTGCGTGAATGCGTGAGTTGTACATACTACACCTCGATAGACAGTTTCACTTCATTCACATGTGTGCTCTTCGAAATGTTACACCCCAAAAATATTTAACTACACAACATTATACATTAAATATCAACACTATTTTTGATGCATTAATATAAGATATCGTCACCGCTAAGTGTTACGTCATTAACTAACATTTTTTTTCCGAAATCGACGTTTTTTGCCGAAATAAACTTAACACATAGAATACGCATAATGAGGGCGGTATTTTCAAAGTGAATTTATTCCATAATTAATATTTTTGACTGATCCTGCTTGATGGATTCTAAATTCTAAATTATTTAAAACTGGTAAACTTTCATATGTGAGATCATCCACATATAATTTAGCCTGAAGATGCCGAAAGACGAAGCCTGGGTCGCTAGCAGTGATCTCACATGTGAAAGTTTTTTTTTTTTTTTATACCATGTTCGCTCCCAACGTGGAGCATATGGATCT
>JAGVSQ010009302.1:0-13721 GCA_022683975.1 Rhyacophila evoluta | reverse complement strand
AAATAACAATGACATCACAGCTTAATATTTTGTTTAAAAGCCACAAGCTGAGCTTTTTAAAATTACAAATATCATACAATTCAGTTTTAAGGGGCAGAAAGGTCACATTTTACAAAAATTGGATATGAATTCAACACCAATATAATTATAATAAAATTTAATTAAAAATATGCAAGTTATCTTATTTTGCCTATGGGACTTGAACCTGTACCTCTCAGATCCTTGCAACTGTAATAGGTAAATAAGTAAGTTAATAGAATACAGATTATTTCAAAACTAAAACTGAATGGCTTCATGATTTAAATATTTTTTTTAAATATAGAGCAGTGTTTTGGGAGGCTTGCCAGCGCTTCTGGACTCCGGAAGATTGACAGATGTGACACTCTGTGCAGGAGGGCACTCTTTGAGGGCTCACCGTATTGTTCTTTCTACCTGCAGTCCATACTTCATGGACATCTTCAAGGTACATTTTATATTTTAATCTTCATATTGTATGCTTGTAATATATCACATATATATATAATAATAGAAAATATCATAAACAATGAGGCAACATTCTCAAAACTTTGTTTGAGATTAAGACAAAATTCATTCTTCATGCAGTTCTTGTGTATATTAAAATACACTTTGTGTATTACGAATACAGTCCCAGCTTTTTTTGCTTGGCATTAATATTCTGATTAATAGGCGATTTACACTGTATTATTCAGATGCAGCTCAATATCTGTGGGCTATGTGGCTCAGCTCAGTGTGATCGTCAGTATTGAATGTTATTACACCATAATACAACATTAAGTTATTTTTTAAAAGTGAAATATGTATTTACACTCAAGAGTAATCAATGTGCTGACTTTTAATCCCATGCCACACAATATAATATTATGTAACAAGTTTTTTTTCACATGTTAATATTTGGTATTCAATATTGCTAATATATTAATAAAATTGATTTACCCGTAATCTATGGACAGATATATTAATGCTATTTTCTGTCTTTCTTTCTAAAGGATTTGCCATCATCCCAGCAGCCTGTGGTTGTAGTTTTAGGAGGAAGTTGGGCTGAACTCTGTTGTCTAGTTGCTTTCATGTATGCAGGCGAGGTGACACTCCCTCGTGACCTACTCCCCGGGTTGCTAAGACTTGCGAGAGCCCTACGGATCACCGGTTTAACTGATCTCAATGGAGTGAGTGGTTGAAAATAATTCATTTTCATTGCAGATTAATAAATGGATATAGTTTTGATACAGAAGCATTATATGCATTCACAGGGAGAATGTATGTTAGCAAATTCTTTACAATGATTGGATTTTAACCATTGACATAGACAAATAAAAATACAGTATTTCACAGTGGGCATAGTAACATTA
Source organism: Rhyacophila evoluta (assembly GCA_022683975.1). Lineage (NCBI taxonomy): Eukaryota > Metazoa > Arthropoda > Insecta > Trichoptera > Rhyacophilidae > Rhyacophila > Rhyacophila evoluta. Next base: position 12,354 of record JAGVSQ010009302.1, on the reverse strand, counting down.
CTGTTGTATTTCCTTAGTTCTGAATAGAAGCATGTGTGGATTGTTAAAAAGAATAATTTTATTTTATTATCTCTATAGAACATCCCAGAAGTGCCTCTTCAACCGGAATACGATGACACTTTCAATGCGAAATTTGAATCCAGCTACACGACACCCGATGCTGAAACGAAACTGAACCGACAAAATAGCGACAGCACAAGCGGTGCTGAAACATTAACATCCCCATTCCAAAAATCTTTCGAAAGCCATCTAGCCTCCAAAAAATATGGCTTTGTACCCTCGCACCAAACAAGCGAATACAATACCTCAGAAATGATACAAGACGATAATATCTATCAAGGAATTGAAATGTTAAGACATTTCACTTCTAAGCACCAGATTGGAAAAGACAGGAATATTTCAGTCAAAGAAGAAATGTTTTTTGATGGAGATAAAAATGAAAGAGAGAATGAAATTCCTGTGCCACATGGAAAAAAAGGCGGGAAAATAAACGAGAATAAGAGATACCTGAATCCAGTTCTGAATGAATTGGAACCTAAAAATAGGAAAATAGATAAAATTGTTGAAAACTTGAAATGCAACCAAAGAAAAACTCAAGAATGCAATGTATCTCTCAGCAGGAGTAGTTCCCAGATATCTGGTAAGTTTATTGTCACAATTTTTAATTAATGTTGTCTAATTCGGTGTGGCTATAATTTATAACAATGAAAAACATTTATACAATTATTTTTAATTTTCAAAAATAAGTTCGATAATGATAACGAAATGTTGGAATGTAACAATCCCCATCACCATCTTTCATGTCTATCGATAGTTTTTGGTTACTTGGGAAATGCAATAATTTTTACGGTCTGCCATAGTGTCTATCTACTTTACAATATAAATCCACAAAGACCTAAGTTCTAAAATAAATTGATGTTACTAGCTTCCTTCAAATATATAATACTAATAGTAATAGAGTATATGAGTCGACGAGTTGCAAATAGTACTCTGAATTCATAACCAATGGTAAAGACAGCGTTTAGTATAGCTAAACATTACCTTTCCCGTTGGTCATGAACCCAGAGTGCTTTTTACAACTCGGTGACTCATATGGCAACTATATACAATAATATTCTTGGGGTATGATATACTATGAGAATTTTGCTCTACCCTACAACAATTAACAAAATCATCACACTTCAAAAATTAATATTAATATATCACTCAAATTGTTTTATATCTCTGACTGTAACTAAACTTTATTTAAAAACACAGAATTTAAAAAACATATTTATAATTTCAGATACTCACCAAGGTTATTTGAACAGTCCGTCACCTTTGAATATGACTGACAGGCGTCACTCAAACCGAAAAATAACTTCAGGAGAATCCATCTTACCAGGTGGGAGCAAAGCGGCAGACATCTTTGCAAGCAACAACATTTTTATGGAGACCGACTCTGAGAGTGTTTCCCGTGAAAGATCTCCTGAGATTTTATCATCCAATATTAAAACTGAAATTGAATCGAGCCCAGAAATAATTCCAGAAATAAAATATGTACCATTATCGCCTGGAATTCAATCTGCTGGTATTCATTCACCTACAAATGCTAAGCTGTATGCAACATGCTACGTTTGCCACAAACAATTAAGTAATCAGTACAACCTGAGGGTACATCTAGAAACGCATCAAAATGCAAGACACGCTTGTGTCGCTTGCAGTCATGTATCACGCAGTAGAGATGCTTTAAGAAAACACGTTTCATACAGACATCCACAACTGAATACGTCACATGGTGTAGGCAGACCATGCAAGACTAATCAAAATACTCAAGCTGCAACAAGCAGTCCAAATGTTCAAACTCCACCGAGTCCATTCAACACTCCTAACATGTTCAGTTTTCCAAATACAAGTGACTCGATCAATTTAAGTGTAAATTCCAACACAATATTTCCTGTAAGGAACAGTCCGGCTACTTCTGATACGGTGCATAATTCATTCGGTTCAAATGAATCATTGAACTTACCTCAAGTTAGTGGCAGTTCTCCGAGATTGTCGAAAGACACAAAAAAGAAGAATAACGGCGGCCAAAGCCTTTGATGCATATGTGTTCTAGAATTTTTAATTATTAGTGCGTTGATAGTTTTCACTTCACATCCTATTATTTATATTTTAAAGTAAAGACACAATTTGTGAGTGTAAAAACAATCATAAAGTGCTTTACAATTTATTAATTGACAATACAATGGTTATTGAATAGCAGAATTATTGAATAATTTTGCAGTTCGATAACTTTTGGGTAGTTTTTAAAGAACAAGACACGCTTATAAAAAGACATACGAAGTACAATTCTTATTATTGTTGAATATATATATTTAAATTAGTTTTTAAAATAGAGTAATAAAAATGAACATCTATATTGTTTCATTGATAAAAACTACGTCTTTTTCCTTTTAAGATAAAAACAATTATTTATTTAGATATATATGAATGTTTACAGATTTTTGTCGTATTTTAAATGTACTAGCACTGTTATTTCCATTTTCTGTTTTTAATTGACTTTTCCAGTCGTAATGATTGTTATACATAACCTACACTATACTCACAATATTTAATCATCCACCTTGAAAATACCAGATAATCTTATAACTACAATATTATAAATCTAAAAATTAACATGTTGAGGCAAGTGCCAAGCGGAGATTATAACCTACAAATGAAGACAAATAATTTTACAAAAAGTGAAATACATGAGTACATACATTACATAATAAATCATTGGCAATAGGATACTAAAAAGTGATCAATTTTGAGGAATCGTCATTGCCATTTATGATGAATGACTTCCCATTTAAATTAAAAGTGATTATTTGTAAATAGCCACTGCGCGATATACCAGATGCTTACAAGTCTGAAGCTGCATTGTCATTATCTGGTATAAAAGAAAATTTCACTTTCAAACCCTATAAACTATGAATATTTTGAAATAATAATAATAGTTATAGAGAATTAAGAATCGTTTATATTGTTTACTGAAAGGTACACCGAATAGGAGTAGTAATACTTTTATGATACTGTTGAGAGACAATTCACTTAATATACAGGTACACCACAAAAAGCGGTATAACACTTACCTCTATGTATCCAACGATATAATATAAGCCGGATTTTCTTTTGATCTATCTGTTACAACAAATAGAATTAATCTTGTAAATTTTTTAATCATTACAGAAGGTAAAACAGGGTGACACTTCTAGTCATTGATTTACCAGCGTAAGCTGATATTGTATATTGATGAAAAATATTTTGTTAGTTAATTATTGTTTACTTGGATTGTTAACTAGTTTTAGGAATGTTTTATTGTTTTTTTCTGTGATATATATATGACGTAACGACGGTGCAATTCATCACACTATGTGCCTGATTATTTATGGATAAAAAGAATAAAAGCATTGTTTAATTTTTTTACTTTTATTTAATTAAAACACATATTCGCAAACTTTTCCACATCTTTCGCATCTCATCTAAACCACATATTTTTTACCATTTTAGCATTTGTTTTATAAAAAGACACAAGTAATATCTTCTGGTATATAAATGTGTATAAAAATGTTTTATAAAAATTTGCAATACTCAAATGTGTTTCGCATTCACTAATGACTATAATACAATATTCGGTAGTTTTTTTTTTAATTTGTATCCAAGACGAAAAAATAGTATATAGAAAATTATAAAAATTATCTGGAAGTGTTAGAAATATAACCATTTTATGGCATTTTAATTGACACATTTTTAAGCCGAGTAAAAATGAGTAAGTACGAAAATAGTAATACATTATTTAAAATAAAGATTTATTGCAAATACAAGAAAATACACGTTATGTTTTACTTTTAAAAAATGTTTGATTTTTTTACTTATAAATGGACTCAATGGTTCAGAAAATATTTCTACCTTTGATTAATATGGTTTATTCTAAAATTATTTTTTTTTTTTTTCATTTTGACAATTTGTATAAAAATGCATAAATACATGGAAATAAAACATTAATCTCCACAAAAGAAGCAATCAATCAAACAATAATTTGTAATTATAACTCAACTTGAATTATTGTGGATTCAATGCGAACAATTTCGAAGTTTCATTTCTACAAAAGATATCTTATCTTATAAATTTTTGGTGGGCGTAGTAAATAAATTATAAAAGTGTTTATATAGATGAAATATAAAAACTTAATCATATGTTTTTAATTAAAAATATATTTAAATATTATACAAACTCTTACAGTTAGCAAATTGAATGAAAATAATAGACGTATCTTCTTGCACATACGACTGGTTCCATTAGCAGTAATTACTTCTTGGATTACATAAAGATGTGAATCAATTTATGAATACATTCAAACTTGAGAGATGAAAATATATACTGTACCACATATCCTTCAAATGTTGTTAATTCTCAGTGGAGAACTATTTTGTGAAATATTTTTTTTCGTTGATACTTCAAAAACTTAATTTTAATCAAGACCTATTTGAAAATAAAAGCCATTATCAACTAATTCAACTGGTTCTGACGGTTGTTTAATATGGGTAATGTACTATTTCATTGTTATATTTTATTTTGTTATGTTAGGCATAAGGTATCAATGACATTCTGAAAGCTTTGTTAAAAACATACTACATTTTAATTAACTTAAAGTAAAATTAAAGACGTGATGATTGTGAGTTGAAAATCATAACCCATATTGAAATAAACTGATTATAGCCACATTACCAAAGCTTTTATAGATACATATAATTAACATAGTAAACTATTCACTCAAACTATTAAAAATATAATAATATGTTAAAGGTACAAAAAAGATGATTCATAGAAGGTCATTAAAACACATCAACTGTAAATATGCACTAGAAATAGAGAAATAAAAATCAGTAGAAGATAATTTTGTTACATAGTTACTGTCAATCGACATTATAAAAGTTTACAAAACCGCATTTAAGATTTTTTTATTTTAAAACATATCTAAAATTATTAGTTACAACAATGTCATCAAATTCATTACTATTAGTTTATACTTGTCTTACTTTAAAACAACCGAAAAGTAACTACTCTTCTACTATTTAATGAGCAATTTTTCATAAAATGATAATAAAATATAACACATGATTACCGTTTTCAGTTAGAATAGAGCAGCTAATGAGTAGAACTTATTTATTCTTTGGTGTTGTACGAGTATAGTTTGGACAATGGAAGAGTTGGCAAGAGGATGGTAAATTTTCACTGACTCTTGCAAAAAGTAAGGTAAAAGATTGATTTAAAAAAATAATACTGAATCTAAAACATTATTAGGCAATTGAATGGCTTGGGGGACAAATGACCACTGTGCACTGAAAATTCATCTTTTTATATTGGAAAGTGACTTACTGTTTTCACAAATAATTGTGATGTTATATGAACTGGAGTTTATACTGAAAGATATATTTTATTACAAATGATGATGAAAAAATGATTTGCAGAGAAGTACACCATCCACAGTTTCATTATTAATTGAATCCCAAATGACTAAAATTTTTTTATCCTATGTTGTGACTATCATGATGTTTCACGCCATCAATATTTCACCAACAATATTTACTGTTAAGAATAAAACATTATCCACAGGTAAATAAAAAAAAAAATTGACAGCACACATTTCTCCCCGGTATCCCTAAATTGTTTTCCGGTATGATATATTTACTATAATCTTAATATTTAGCAATCTTATAATACCATAATCAATTATAGCAGTAGTCAGTTCTCAAATATGACAAAATAACGAAATACTATTACAAAAGCAGTTAATAATACAATTTTTCATAAAAAAGTGTTAAAATATTAATTAAGATAAAAAGAAATGTAAATAAGTATACTGTGAAAGATAAATTATTTTTATTATTATTAGAAAAGTATTTAAATAATTATTTTACGCTAGAGGAACAGTCCAGAGTTTAGTGTTGCAATCTTGGCCAGTGGAGACGATTGTTTCGTTGTCTACCCAGTCCAAGGATGTGATTTGACTCTGAGGGTGGGCATCTACAAAGAAACAATAACTAATAAACATATATTCTTTGATTGAGGTTAGCTCATAATATACGGCCATCAAATGATTGTTCCGGAATTCCCTGTCTTCTGTTAATTGCTTTATGTTCACTCAAGTCATGGCCAACATTTTGTATTTCTGCTAAATTAAGGCTTTGAAGTTTACCAAATGAGGAATGCCACCTATTAGAAGAGGCAAGCAGAGTTGAGGCTTCTCTGAGGTAGTCGCAGTACATGAAAATTTTCAATTTCAGTGTCACTTCATTGCTTTTGATATAACAAAAGTTCTGCAATCCATTTTCTATTTTACAAGATCCTTGCAAAGTGAAACCACCTCAATCCTTTATTCCACACATAACATCATAATGTATAACCTTTGAGAAATTTTGAATATTGATAGAATATTTCACTTACTTTTGATGATAATGTGTTTGGTTGGTTGGGCGACCAACCACACAATGAGAGACGTGTCGAGGGATCCACTGGCAACTCTTTGAGAATCCGCTGACCATCCAACACAGTTGACGCGAGCTGTATGGAATCCCCATTCCTTATTATGAGCCAGCTATACAAAGAAAAAAGAAAATATAAGAACTACTATAATGCACATTAAAAACTTAATATATTATTAAAAAATCAAAGGAAAAATCATCTTAACCCATAAAGCACTATGGACATGTACTACTACTGATACTAATAAGTCCATGTTGAATCAAAATCAATATGTCTACCATATTTTAAATATATTCACATTGTTTAGATATTGAATAACCACTAAATGTTCATCACCCAAGATATAATTCAGTTCACAATGACTACTAATTACAATTTATTAAATCTTAATTTACAGATAGTAAAATATGTAATACAATGATCATAACATTGTTATTTTACTGTCTAAATCTAGTTACTCATCTACAAATTAATATTTCACTAGCAGAAATTGGTAATATCTTTGACAATATCAAATAGTTTGATATATGTTAGGTTAGGTTAGGTTAGCTACTACAATAATAATGTATTATGCATAAAAATATTTATTCCACCATATATTGTGATATTTTTCTAGTATGAGTTTACAAGATCCGGTAATACAATAGAAACCATAATAAAATATTATAACACAAATAAAAAATGCAGATAAAATTACTGAAAAATATATGTTTTTTCTATTTTATTTCTTAAAGCAATTATATTTATGAATATGAATTCATAAAATTGCAGACCAGACTACTTATTGTGTCTAAATATATAAAGTTTCAATGATTGTGTGTTTCTTATTTGTAATATGTATTTTGTTTATTTTTTTATCTTTTAGAAATGTGTCAAAACATTTCATACCTACAAAACTTCTAACACAAAGTACTACACCACATAACAAACTTGTAAAAAAAATTAACATATCTTACCAACTGATTATCCAGAAGCATAAAAAGAAAAGAAAAACAGTTGAGTTGTAAGTAAAACTATGTTTAAAAATATCAGTAAATAAACAAAACTTTGACGAAACTAACTGAATATGTAAAGATAATTCATTTTTATTAATCGGATTAAGAGAACATTACTTTATATTCCATTGCAATAAGGTCAGTCATAATATGTTCACATAAAATATTTGTATGATTTATATAATTATGTTTCTATACTTCTATAGTGTGTTAACCTCTTAGTGTACAATATCATGTGAGAGATGTGGTACGTCGATCGGGCCAAAAATAACACGTGTGAGAGACGTGGTATGTCCTTCGGGTACACGCAATAAGCCCAGCAAGACTAAATGCTAGCGTGCTTGAAGATAATAAATCTTTCTTGTTAAATCATCAATTGATAGTGATTATTTATCAAACATCTTGCAAAATAAAATTATTTGTACCTTACACATGCATTTACATATCAAAATATGTGTGATTTGCACAACTTCGAGCGCCAAGCCGTGAAATGGCCCGACGTGTGACCGGCCTTGATGTTTATGCGTTTATGGCACACGCTATTGGAACTTAAATTGTACGAAAAGGGGTTAAACCAGAATATAGTATGGTTAAAAGATTATTTAAAAACTTATTTTCCATCACTATGGGCCAGTGGTTAATAAGCTCTACTTTTGACCTAAAAGGAAATTTGAGGAGGATTCAATACATAGCTTTCTAGATATTTTTTATACATATTTGAATCCATTCTAAAAGCACAATGGGTTTACGAAATAGCTCACAACCGTCCCTCATTAAGTCTGTGAATAAATCTCAATATTGAGAAAGTTCAATTGCCCTGGCTTCACAAGTGGCTGCAAACCTCAGTGATCAATTGGTATAGCAAATATGCAAATCGTAAATTACCTTGTATTCTTCAGTAGCGTATAGTATAACTTTGCGGTTAGCATCACAAGCTACAAGATATTTCCCATCAGGGCTGTATTTGCAATCAGTGACAGGACCCAAATGTTCCAATACCGGTCCGGCTGCTAATGATTTGCCATTCAAGGTGTAAATGTGGACCTGAAAAGTAAAAATTCTATGAATTATCTCCTTGAAAATATTTTTATATACTATATATACAGTCGCTTTACTGAAACAAAGTTTTGCTACGAAAGATTGACAGTATAAAATATTGATAACAGTTCAGAAAGTAACAGTTGAATATAAAAGCTTTGCTTACAGATAGATAGTGATCTATTTAATTGGGTCATTGAGTTCTCTATAAAATCATTAAAACAGGTAAATAAATACGCTCAGGGTTAGTCGTAATGCATTAGGTTTATGTTTTTTAGAATTTACTTTGGTTTCAATAGCTTACCTTGTTATCACCAGTTCCACCAACAGCGATATCTCCAGAGAGCTGATTGACTGATACACAGCTTGGTTCGTAGCTGACAGGTAATGAGAAGACCTTTGTGCAATCCTCTAACAAAACTATCTGTAACAATAAGAGATAATTTTTGGGTAATTTTCCTTTCCTTGAACTTGTGTAGTGAGGCCAGTGCACCACCCCATCACTTTTTTGATATGAAACAGACATTTCAAGCACATTTAACTTATATAAACTGTGATTTTCAATATTCTACACAGAATTAGCTAATGATTGTTTTAAACTTTTGAACTACCAACATCAAGAAATATTTTCTTCATTACGTTGATAAAAAGCAGGGGGAGGAGTTAAAATTAAATACTGCCCTAGTACTTTTTTATTTAGAACTACACCACTGAATGTGCATACTATATAAACGAAGATACCTTGAAATGAACAATGAAATACTTGATTAACAATAACTCTTATAAATATGTTTTTATTATATTTTTAAAATGATATAATTTGATTTAAATCATTCAAATGATCCAAAAATAAGTTTTTAAAATATTGGCAGTATAATGATGAAATTTTTTCCTACCTCTTTAATAGTTACAACAACTCCTAACGCCTTCTCCTTATAGATATCCATAGCCTTTGGTTCACACCCAAGTGCCACTGATGCTCCTGTATATGAACCAGCTTCTGTCTCAGTTCCATGATCGGCTTTCCTTAAAGAGTCATCAATACCACAAGAGTATACTGCATCAGCAGAGCAAACAAGACCGTTCACTTGATTGCCATGACCCGTGCCGCCGATTTTATCATTTGTACCTAACAACAGAGGAAATGATAATAAATATAAAATTATAATCTATAAAAATATATGACTACAATTGTTACTGGATGGGAAAAAATGCTTTATAGACAATTAATAATGGTATGTGTTTGTAAAACTTTGCCATATTAAGAGGAAATTAAAAATCTACCCAAAATGGTATGGATAAATTAATCTGAATTTTTAAAATTTTTATAATGCAAATCAATTAAATACTACTGACCTATTTCAGCATTCCACTTGGTGACACATCCATCATGACTGGCAGTGTAAATATTCTTCCTGTCTTCGCTGAGGGCAAGTTTGGTGATCGGTTTGTTGTGACCTTTGACCACGCGTAATGGTTTATCGGGGTTATTGACATCAAGGTAGTTGATGAAACCGCTCAGGGACACTGACAACAAATGAGGACCTTGCCATAAGCAGGACACCTGAAGAAGAAACAGATTTGAATAAGTGGTTTTAGTGTGTTAACATTATTTTATTCATAGACCTTTGTGTATCTCAAAAGTGTTAGTCATAAAAATCCATGGATGATTTTAAAGTTAACGCCTACTAACACGGAAGAGATAAAAAATGCCCATAAAACAACCCAATTGTAGAAGTGATTGAACTAGATAAATATGTATCATGTTAGTAAAAAATTACTTTCATATATTTACAAAAAAATTAACTAGGCATCTTCTCCACTTTTATTAAGCCAAGTATTAACTTATCGTATATTCTTTTTAGGTTATGATTATAGTATATTTTTGATATTTACGAAATAAACAGTCATAGAATGAAAATATTTCTTATTTTAAGACAGATTTAATTAAATTATTTGCATACCTGCTGATCATCAACAGTTGTTCCCATGCTGAATTCCGAGACCATTTGGCTAGTTTCCACATCCCAAAGACGACAAGTTTTGTCACCTGAGCAACTGAGTAGTTGCTTTCCATCACCTGACCATGCAATACCATAAACACCTCCCTTATGAGCTGGGCTACCGACCTGAAATTATCCATTAAGATTATCAATTTTTTCACATATTAAAAAAACTTATTCTTACATGATAAAATTTCAATAGAGAGATAAGTCTAAAATACACAAAAATATATTTAGAATCGAATAAAATTTTAATTTTGGTTGAACTATCACAGAAGACAATATCAAGTCATTCGTAGATTGACAACTATGAATGCATGCTTCACTTGTCTAGAACAATAGAGGTGACACTACATTGTGTCATTGTTATAATACTGATCATTATTATAATTTTCATAATAGATTCACTTTCTAATTATTTTTCAAATCAGTAAATTTAATATAGCATTGAAAATATCTAGAGTAAAATCTATATTATGAATATTTAGAAGCAATAAAAATAAGTTAGATAGTAATTGAAAAATGGAAATTACCTCTCCTTTAAGTTCAGAGCTCGTACCATCATACATAAAGATTTTGCCATCAAAGCCGGCTGATGCAAAGAGATTTCCGTTGGGAGAGTAACGGACAGCCTGGACGAAACGAGTGTGCTCCTTTTATAGAATTAAACAAAAGCATAATTAATATATACATATTTTAATTCTTCTTTTTCCTTCATCAAAAGCTCTAAAAACTTTTATTATCAGTATTCTGCTATCAAATAACTCAACGACGGTAAATAAAAACACAATTTTGAATACATCGCTTGTATTAAAAAAAATAGGCTTAATTTATTATTGTTAGCAACGAAATGATCATAATAAATTAACTTAACCTACCTAATAATGTGTTGACTAATTTTATTACATACCTGTTTAGTGCACTTGAATTTAAATGGGGGTCCTTCAAAGACAGCCACAGTATTATCTTCAGACGCTGTCAGCACGCGGAAAGGCCTGGTCGGTCGGAAATCAACAGAATTAAGAGGCTTGGCTTGCCCACTGATTTCACCCACTGACGTTCCCGTCTCCGACATGAACACATGGCCAAATCTACGAAATAAATTATTTAACCAGATGTTATACAGAAAAATTTATTCGGTAAAATTCAAAAAGCATCATTTAGACAAATACAGTAAATGTTATTTCTTTAATATTTACCTTTCACGGCCATCTCCAACAACACACATACGCTGGTTGTCAGCACTCCATGCAATGTCTTTAATTGGCCCTCCAAGCGGCTGGAACTCATTCTTCAAAATGTGCTCTTTGTTAACTGTATCCCAAATACGCACCTTACCAGAAATATCTGTAACATTTAATAAAACAAAACGGAATTATTTATTAGATTGAATATTATGAAATGATTTTGTTTTGAAAAAAGATGAAATAGCTCTTCAAATCTGTTATCACATGAGGATATTTTGAAGAATACACTCTTAGACATATATCAATTTCTATAATCTTATTTGATATACCATTATACTGAAATATTAATAGTTCAATATCATAATATCAAATGAAGGTGTTGAATTTGAAAGTTGAGAGTATGCTAAGCTACTAATGCAGACGATAATAATATAATATATCACTTCTTAAAATTCAGCAAACTGTACATATTTTTATATGGGACATATGTCTTTGAAAATTAACCTAGGGCCATTGAACCTCTATATGTATTATAGTTCATGGTATTAAATAACACATTTAATGTAATAAAAATATTAAATTCTGAATTATTTAAAACTGGTAAACTTCCATATGTGAGAT
>JAGVSQ010009300.1:0-13724 GCA_022683975.1 Rhyacophila evoluta | reverse complement strand
ATCGAACCCGCATTCCCCGGATCGCTAGGCGCACGCGCTACCAACTACGCTAACCAAGGAGAACTCTTCTTATTATCTCAGGATTAACTCTAATTACGCCAGTATATCATTATCATTCTAGACTAAAAAAAATCCTATTGATAAAATGATATTCCGTATTAATTCTATCAAGTACTATTTTCTATTAATTAAATAAACGTTGTCTTTTTGTTTTATTTACAACAAATTTCGTTTAATTTTGCTGAAAACATAAATCATCATTTAATAGCTACAATATGTTTGTTTATTTTACGGAAATGAAAACATTCCGGAAAATATATACCGGATTTTTTCCGTTTTATTTACTTAAAATATAGATACATGTATTATTTGTGTATTTGTCATTAATTTTTGTGTAATTTTTAGATAAATAATTTATTATTTTTAGTTCAGATTGTTTTTCCATTTTGTAAATTCCGCGAAAATTATTTTCTTTTACCATTTGTACAAATAATTTTACGTATACATAATCTTGAGTATATTTCATTATTAAGTTTTAGTAATATTTTAGTTAGAAATTGTTGAAACATCTGGTTTTCGTTTAATGCTTTATAGTTACTTTAAGCCTTTTCCACAGTATAAAATTGATCAATTGCGTAAATAAATATTATGTGTTAAGCATGAACAATTTTTTATTGAAGTGGTTAAAATTTCACTCAAAGCAGTTTTTAATGCTTTAATGATTCTTTTTACAACTTAACTCTATTTAGTTTTGATAGAAAAAAATACTACATATAATCTCACTAAAAAAATAATCTCAAATAACAATCATTGGTGATGTTTTGTTTTACGTCTAATCACTTTTATAGTGAAATAATTCAATACCTATTATCAATTGCTTCCTAGAAACCGACTTCGAATATTTGTCTATATACACAAATCAACCCTCTTTTCTACCCTTCTCTAACTAACAAACAGATCTATTTGTGGAACCTATTTTCATGTTTAATTTTAATTGGAATATTGTAATGATAAGTTTACCAACCAAAGTTTATTACAATAAATCAAACAATATGCTGCATAATTTAAAACTCTTTTATACTATTTATAAATCTATTGAATCCATATCCATTTTTCACAAATTATTTAAAACTGCTCAAATAATATAATAAATATACTAAAAGCTCGGTTGATTATAATTGGAAAACAATTTTTGGTTCACGAATTTTCTATTTGAGGATTTCGAATATTGTGCGGGAAAAAATTTCTGATGGAACTGCATTAAATATATAAATATTGATGCCTAGAGGATTTTACGTGTATTTTAACAGGGACTACTTGAAAGTTTTTATTTGTTTTTATTTATATCGTAAACTGAATTATTATTTACATCGTTTTTTGTCCATGCTTTACACAAAAGTTGAACACGTGAATTTCTACACTGCAAAGATATGAGCTCCCAAAATTGTTTTAAAAAATTACCGTAATTTAAAAAGTATTTTGTTGCTTAATTGTTTATTTTATTCAGTATTCAGCATGTGTGGGATTTGAGATTATTACTTGTGACATTTATTGTGCACAGTTTGTCTACTGGACGGATATAAGTTTTGGACTATTAGAAGATTAATTTCAATTTCCATTGCATATGATTCCAACTATAATATTACAATTTTCGTTTTGTTTTGTTTTTCTCAGTTTTGTGAACATATACAAAATATAAATATAGCACTCTCAACGAGGACATTTATCAGTTTGAGACAATAAGTGCACAAATTCGAGCTTAATAATATATGTAAATACAATTTATCTGGCTATTAATCATCACATTTTCTTTATAAATATCATTATATATTAGTATAATCAGTGTCTTCCCGGTAGTGTAGTTGGTAGCGTGCGCACCTAGCAATCCGGGGAATGCGGGCTTGAACCCCTATCTGTCAGATTTTTAAATTCGAAAAATGCAGGACTGGTTGCCCATTGGGTTGATTAATTGTCTGACAAACAATTCTCGTAAAAAATCATCTGTCAAGCCGTCTTCACATTGCGGAGATCTATATACTCCTCTTTCGGAGTGGATATCCATATGCTCCACGTTAGGAGCGAACATGGTATACAAAATAATAATAAGTATAATAGCATAATTTATTTACTTGTTAATAAATAATTTTGAAATATGAGCTGTAGTAGAATATAATGAATTCGTGTTTATTTATTCCTGAACTAAGGAGTAATTCATTTATAACTGATGAAATTATTCTCCTTCTCTGCGTAAATATATTATACAATATTTACTACATACTATTATAATATGTAAAATTATTTTAAGCGTCAACTAAATTTTACTTACGGAGAAAAAAATCAGTGGCGTCATAGTAGATTTTGAGTTTTTTAAATTTGAAATTAAAAAAAAGCTCAAATCCAAAAAAAACTAATTGATTTACATTCACCTAGTGTTTGGTTTTATAGTTCTGTTCAGTATTTAATTTTTGAAACAAAACAAAAAAATAAACGATAGAGTTTACCTGTTTACCTATTAGGTCACAGAGATGACTTTATAAAAAAAAGTTCATGTACCAGGTTGGAATTTCGTGCATTTTATAGATAAATATATTTTTTTTAAATCTCTTTTGTTAATTTTTTATATTATTTTCACAAGTTTGAAAACAACAAATGTCAAAACAACAACATAAAATTAAAAGATTAATGAAGTTTTTCCCAATTTACAACACAATCATTTTAAACCTAATCATTGCATCAATTCACAATCATTATATTAGTGTTATGTGTAACAGTTTAGACAAATTTTGAATAGCTCTTTGCTGCACTGCCTATGCTTAACACACTATTTGGAACCAGCAGTTGAACACAAAAGCACATTGGAAAAAATTATATGTATCATCAGCTCAGATTAATTTTGCTAGCTTCTCCTGTTAAGCATTTATTACCAAATCCTTATATTTGAAATTTTAAGATTTCTGAAAGATTTAAGATGTAAAAGCTCTTTATAAATTCCATAAACTTTGATGCCGTCAAGTAATTGCACTAAGTGGAATTTAAGATGTCTCCATTACGAACTAATTCTACGAGAAAAATAAACGCATAGATTTTAAAAGTTAGTATTAAAAATTAAAGACAGTAAAACACGTAATTAATGTGTCATATATGGAGAAAGTATAAATATTGTGGAAAATACAAAGAATGTTTGAATATACAAAATATTTATGTTAGAATTATAAAATAGCTGCACTAAATTCGAGGATACAGTTGTATACAATTGTAATGGTGTAAGGCATTAATAACAAAATAACGACAGATTTTGACAAATGTGTAACCCTGTAGAAATTTGTAGACGTCACTGATATTTGCTCTGTCATATGAGTGCTATAGCAGAGAATGCACGCCCTTGCTTTCATAGCATTGCAGTGGTGCGAAAGCACACGACGCAATGTTCACCCGGCTGTGACTAGCGTCCCACACCCCTCATTCACCAAGCCTCCGCACGGACGCCACTGCTCTCCAGAGTGCTTGCCTTTAATTGGAACCGTACAAAAAGACTTAGATACGATTCGTACTCAGAGTAATGTGCCCCCTCTCACAAATATCTTGCACAACTTATGCAATCTGGGGGTATGTATTTTCAGTAATCATTAAATTATGGTTAGCTTAAAAAGCTTATAAAAGCTCCCCTAGAATTTTTAAAATCTTATATAAATCGACTAAATTAAATCTTATACATTCAGTTTGAATACAGTGGGGCAACAGATTTCTCTTTAAAATACACAACAAAATAAAATTTAAGTTTAACTCAATTACAATTGAGCTGAGTAAATAAACTTAAGCGCATGTTAATTGCTTGCAAACAAATGTCATAAGTTTGATTACCAAGGTTGCAGATATTTTAAATTTTTACAATGTATGTTTAAATACAGTAAGTGCATGACCAATAGGTTGGATAGCTAGGAACCAGTTCATCTCGAACAAACTATTATGGTTATTTCTATATTGCTTTTTGTTTTTGTGTGCATTATAATTTATTATTACGCTAATTTTTTAAAAGTATTTAACAAATCGTACACTCAAAAAAGTCTGTCTCTCTTAATTAAAAATATATATCAATACAAAACAATTAATAGAAATTTTATGGATCATGTCTCACAAATTTAGTTTATCTTCGGATGAACTAATATACACAAAACATTCTATGATTAGCAAATTCTTAACATAATACTTTAAAATAATGCATAAATAAAATAAATTTAATTGTAAAAATCATTCTCCGTAATCGATATCTTATAAAAATCATATGGAAGTAATTTGTTGAAATGACAATGTATTGTTAGTCATGGCTAACTTTATCGTAAATTCTATGAACCTTTAAAATTGGCTTCACTTCAACCAGTTATAGTTCCATAACTAGTTAGTGTACAAGTTATAGCGTTAACAATATTATTTTAAATGAAATAATTAATAATTACCATAGAAATGTTTATATAGGTTAATTTGAACTGTCATAATTGTGAAACTTATGTTATAAAACAGAAAACATATCCGTATATCTGTCCGTTCAATAACTCCTGCCAAACGGTTGACAAAAATGATGTAAATTTTCCACATGTCATTTTAGTTCAAGTCAATGATTCTTCTATTAACTTTTAATATTATCACCGACGATCAGCAAGAGACTAAATAGAGTGTATGTAGCCAAGTATCAAAATGAATCTGTAATAATAGTATGAATAAAATTAATTTTAAGTAAGAATAAGTTTGCATCCATCTCAGCCTGAGCTGGGTAATAAAAGTATAATAGTATTTTATATAATACAAAAAAAATGAATGCATGTATGCAACTTATAATTTTCGAGAGAGATAGATATGTGGACGTCTGTACTGAGGTGAATAAACGATAGCGACACATTACCAGCAGAGTCAATGCTGGGTCGTAGAGAATGTCTTTACCTCCATACTGCGGTCAAGCACATTCACTATAAAGCTCAAAGCTTCCACACCTTCGTTGTGAAAGTTCAATGCAGTCCACTTGCAAAATTAATATTTGTAAATATATTTTTAAAAAAACCTCTCCATAAATTTAAATAGGGAATATTATGTTTGTGAATGACGTTATGAACAGTTGTCTCGATACATAGCATCGCTAAACGTTGAATTGGTGATATTCAATAATGGGTATCTACAAAATTAAGCGATTTATTTTTAAATTGAATCAATATTTCTATCTCGTCTACTTTGAAACCGAGCGAATGTATCTATAATATATAGTGTAAAAATACTGCTTCAAATATGCATTATATTGGCATCCGCATTGTGAAAACAATTCTCTACCGATTATTTTTCACGAGAATTGGTTGTCAGGTAATTGTTCAGTCCAATCGGCAACGAGTTTTGCATTTTTGGAACTTTAATAATCTAACAGATGTGGGAATCGATCAAGCAATCTTTTCATGCTGGAGATAGACAAAGATAAATTAAAAATTTTAATTTATCACAAACAAAATATTTTGATACGTGTTTTTGTGCAAGATTCTACATACTTAATAAGTTATCAACAAATTGTATCAGCTATCGGTATTGAGTCGTCTTCAATTTTACTAAATACTTGATATCTATATACTCCACTTTTAGACCAAACTCTTAGGAGCGGACATGGTAAAAAATAAAACAAATAGAGATTACTTAACTTTTGCATTTAGACGCAAATTATTTGTTTGGAAATAGCAGCTTTCATTATTTTAACATATTACCTCACTCATGACAAGGCTATATCTTGGAAAACATACAGTATTAGTTATATAGAAGATGAAAAAACTTTCAATGCTCACTATTATAACGTCTCTAAAATTTCATTAAACTGTATTAACTATGGAAAGCTTTTTTTGTATTTTGTATTTTTTTCTGTATGATATACGAGATATTATTTTGTCATGAGCGATATGCTTTACGTTTTGAAAAGAAATAATTCAAAATAATTAATTTATAAAACCAAATATGCAAAAATTACGGTATAAGAGGTATCCTTTCCATGGGCGTTATTATAATACTAAGTATCTAATTTTAAAGTTTCAGCTTAGTATATTGTTTGTGCGTAAGTTTTAAAAGTTTCATTTTAATGCGGGTAGTTCCACATTCAATAAGATTAGCGAAGAAAATTAATTCTGCAGCCATTCGACAATCCCCTAAATCGGAATCCGTAGCAATATTTTAACCGCGAAATTGTTCGCGCGCGAAGTTTCTGAAAATATTATTATTAATTCTCAGGCACGAAGTTTGCGTCTTTTTCTACAAGTTGCCGGTTCATCGCCGTCCGGGATTATCAGATTAATTTCAAACTCGTAATTTCAAATTTGCATTCTAACAAGTGTATTAAAATATTAATTTCCACCTGCTGCCCGCCTCGACGCCCAAAAATTAGTATTTCTCGAATGCCTTAAGAGCCGGATTCTAGAATTCAATTCTCAAAGAAATAATTACCCTTAACTATTACTTACCTGCATAACCCAGTACGCAAACTTACATTTCAAACATCATAATACAAGAATAGTGGCACAATAAATGCAAATTACTGTTTACTTTCCCCAACATCCGGGAATGCGGGTTCGATTCTTACATATGTTATATTTATAAATCTCAAAATGCAGGACTGGATGTTCATTAAGTTGACAACTAATTCCCATAAAAAAAATTGTCAAAATATATCTGCCGACAATATAAATTAATGTTCTACATTTTTGGAGCAAATACATTTTAAATAATAATAGTAATGTATTGGTAAAAATCTTATTTGTAAAAGACATTGTCAAGAATATGTATTATTTTAAGACTATTTTAAGTATTATATATATAATGTATTCTGAAATATAAATACACTATATATTATACACTGACACATAAAATATTTTTTTATATTTATTGATATATATGAATCTAATATCAATCTCTTAGTGTTAATACTTCCTTTACTGTGCTAAAAGCTACGGTACTGGACTCCAAATGATTAATTAAAAACGTACGTGTCAAATTAAAATTATGTGAAATCTATTAGATCAATTATTTTAATCATCTATAAAAATCATTTTACTATCTTTAAAAAATAAAATAATGTTATTAAAATAGAAGCATAAGAAATTAATAAATAACGAATGAAAGAGAAGAGTTGATATCCCTAGGCAGATATCATTTAAATGCTGAGACAACGTGTCCAGCCGCAAAAAAAAACTTTTTATTCTTTTCTGATACATAATTATATGATCAAGAAAATAATTACACCAACTATTACTTACCTACATTAGTTGGTAAGAATTTTCACATTTCAAATTAGTAATTACAATTATAATGCTGTTCACGATAGCGTTAGGTTAGGTTAGTGTGTGGGTTTCGGAATTGGAGATTGCGGTTTCGATTCCCAAATGTGCTAGATTTTAAAAATCCGAAAATTCAGGACTGGGTAATCATTTTTTTGAGTAATTAGCTGACGACTAATTCTTATGAAATCTGTGAAGATATGTTTTCAGATATCAAAGATTTCTGAATTAGACACTTACACACAGTGCAGATAAGGATCCATATGCTCTCACTTTTAAGTGGATATGATAACCAAAAGTTGATACAAAAAATATAAACCATTTAACCTTTAAAAAAGTATAATAAAAACAAAATTATAATGTAATGATTAACATACATCTATAAGCAATATGTTGCCAGTAACTAATTCTTACAACGATCTCTTTAGTTCTAGCTTTTGTTTTAAAATGCTTAGTTTAACTAATAACAAATAAATAATATTTTCGACTGATGGTGCTTGATGGAATTTAATCACAAATATTATGCTCAAGAGTCATACAAATATTTAAGTTTTTGTATTCTGTCTTTTAATTTGCCTCCATACATAAATATAATAACATTAAAACTTTAAAATATATATTGTGCTTTAAGCAAAATATTTCAAAAGTTCACTATGCAAGTTTATATATTACTAGTGGCGATATTTGATATTATAATATAAGCCAGTTTAACCAGTAATTACAAAAAGTTTTGGTCGCATTTATAATCTAGCATTACCTATGAGACGATGAAATTTATCACATCTCGTTAGCTGTGTTACCATTATTATTTGGTGAATTTTCTATTCACTATTCTTTAAAAGAGTAATAGCTTTTGCTCTGGCCTATGGTGTATGTATTTATTTATTTAGTGATATTTCGTATATGGTAGTATAATGACAATTATATCAATTATAATGTAAGGACAACTTTTATGAATAATCATTGGCATACATCAATTTGGTTCACGTTACTTTTACGTTAAATTTACACTATTAGGAAGAATACTACATATTTTTTTACTATACATTAAATAAGATTAAAATTCTACGTCTACTGCTGCCCAATATCAAATGTTCGTGAAAACAATTTGGTGTGTTTTGGATATTAGTATAAGAAAACAGTGATTGATGAAAATATGCATTTTTTTTAACCTAATTTTATTTATTTTCACAAATACACTCTATAGTTTTTTTTTACTACTATTACTAAGATTCATTTTTTTCGGGGTTTTTTTTCAGATATTTCGAAGAATTAACCCTGTAGTGAGTTTAAAAACTACGGAAAATGACATCGTGGTTGTTAGATGTTAAAAATATTAAAAATTGTGATATGTAAAGATAAAAATACGTTTCGTTTAATTAAATATAGTTTAACTAAAACATTAATTTTTACCTTGATGCTGTCCTGTGTAGTTTGATTCACTTTCACTCATTAAGTCTCTTTCACTTTCCTTTCTAACAAAGGAATGTCAGAATAAAATCATTTCTGACACCAACAAATGGGTCGATACGTGCAGAAAGACGCGTAGTACAAAAAATATATTTTATTTACAATATACCATTAAACGCCTATTTCAATCTCAACCAATGAATAGATTTGCCTTAGCAAATCATTATAACAATTCTAAGTGCTTAAACATATTTTCTTTGTATCATTGACCATTCAAACAGTTAAATTGGTTTAAAACAACATATAACTATTATTTGAATTATGAAGCTTTCAATTCCTATATATTGAATAAAAAAATCTCATTAATATTGTCTTTGTGGTTAGTCATATATAAAATTTAAATGCATTTCAATATATTATATATGTTAATTATAAAAACTATCATTAACGTCAAAGGTATGGGCACTATTTTTTTTGTTCATGTCATAAAAAGTCTACTATGAAGTTCACTTGAATATATCTAGCACAACCATGTCATTATTTTATGGTATTTCAATTTATGTTTAAATTTAAGTAAATTGTATATAATGTAACACCCAATCTTTCAACTTTTCATCGGCTTGAAAGAAGTTTTTAAATTTATTTTATTAAAATATTGAATACATTTACTGCATTTTTAATGATTCTTCTACTACCGCCTTATACTTTCCCAATATAATCTCTGCCATTGACCAATCATCTTGAAATTTAAAAGGTCATTCCATCATTCTTTAGTTTTTCTAATTATTATATTTCAAGTGGATGATACCTGTTGATCTTCCATTCTACCGGTCGAAAAAGAAGCAGAGCATATGCTTTCTGGAGGCATCCGTAGTCCGTGCCCCAGCCAATTACAGCGCTGCTGCTCGACTTTTAAGGTGACAGAGGGTGCTTTGTCCATTTTTTATCTCCGTGTTTTTAGTAAAATCAAACCATGTTTTTTTCACAACTTTAAAACATGGGTCACAAAACCAACTATAATCACACGTAAAAGTAAATTTCTTCTCAAATTAAAATACAGATTAATCAATATGGATTTTTTTTAATCTTTTCAATAGAAAATCATTTTTAATTAAGTATTAGGCTATTCAAATAAACTTTGTAATATATTGCACTTCTATTTATGTTCATTCCGAAACATTTTTTTTATGAAACTTCGCCGATAACTTTCATGTAGGTCTAACTTCAGTCGCTTCGCTATCTCAACTTTATTTTCACTGCTGAATAAGTTCTGTGGGTTTCTCGCTTCATTGATTTTCTTTTCTTATATGGGATTATTTTGGCATAGTCTTATGAATTGGTATACTATAACACATATATGTATACAGTGCTGGGATTCGGTTGGCTTGTACCGGCTTGAGGAACCGTAAAAAATTCGAAATGGCTCAAGCCTGTGTCCTGCTGATATCACATCGGTCATTAAATAAGACAACATGATGTATGGATATCATTGGTTATTTTGCAGGACATATTTCATCAAATTTCCAAAATTATAACATTGAGTAAAAATAATGTGTACTACTATAAGCTCTAAGACATCGCTGTATTTGTCAACAACTTATCTACCATTTTTTTATGAGCACCGTATCTTTTTTTGTAGTCTACTGTGTAATGTGTCCCCCATGTAAAAAGAGAATTGGTGTATTTAATATTTCTGACTGTTTCACTTAGTTTACGTCTAGTTAATGATTTGTATTGAACTATTTAGTCTCTACATTATATATGGGTAGATTTGGAGTGCCTATGATGTGAAACAGACTGAAGCTGTACATTTTCAGGTGGTTTAGGAAGTTGAAATAATTAATTCAAGATGCAAATATGGCCGCGAGGTATCAATAAAATCAATGTATTGAATCAGTTATAATTGAGCAGACGCTGACCTTATGGTATTGTTTGAAAGAGCTAATGACAACTAGGTATTATATAAAATAGACATATAAATGATAGCATCCATGATAGTTAATCAGTGCTAGATTTATGTGTCCTAATTTTTTGAAGGCCCCGGAATCCAAAAAATCTGTAGAAAGAACTTTGAGGTGGAGGGAGTAGCCTTTTCTGCCCAAGGCTCAACAAAAATATGTTGATAATTTTGTTAAAAAATATTATTGAAATTAAATGCAACAAAAAATATACAGCGCTGGAAGAAATATTTTCAATGCAACACACAACATATTACTGTTGCCTCTAGAAAAATAATATAGGAATAAATTGTTAGTTAAGATTCTATTGGATATGACAGGTATTGAGAACAAACGTGAAACAATTTGTTGTTGTTTTTTTCTAAATTTGCTGCAAAAATGTAACATCCGGACCATATGGAGATGATGATAATAATTTCTGTCAACAATCAGTACCACAGTTGGTAAACTTATGCTTGTATAATAGTGGCATGAATATAGTTCTCATACTTCTTAATTTTACATATCCACACCTTAAGTGTAGTATATAGACAACACACGCCACCTTTAAAGATCCTTGTCGTCCATCAATATTTTTGCGTTTACCCAAGTCATACCCTGCATCCTGACACTCCATCGAATATAAAATATTCTGTAGATAGTATTTAGCGGCTTTTTAGAATGCTTAAAACTAGTCGGCTAGAAGAACAGGCAGATCAGGTTAAGACTTCCAAGAGGCAGCCAAAATATGTGGCTAAGCTTGATCCAGCGTACAGCTTCTTTTTCTCAATTGCTTATAATAGAGACTGATTTTTCATTATGTATATAAATTTTAAAATCATTTATCGAATAACCTACAAATGACTGCATTTTTTTCCCTAAAAATCCATACATTATAGACATATATTTAATATATTTTTTTTCGTTTCATCTATATTAATTATTATAAAATAGATTTTTCAACGTCTAACTTGATGTTAAATCTACTATATCATATAAATATTCGATTGCAATGGACCAATTATTAATGTCCGAATCCTTCCACTCTAGGTTTATAATAATACGAAAAGACATGGTTCGGAAATACATTATTCAATTTTATTCACGCATGGTTTTATTAATCCTAATGAAATTACTATTAAAATACAATATATATATTGTATGAGTTTTTGTTATATAAAAAGAAAAATATGGAGTAATTTATAATAAAAAACTTGTTTCAATGCATTTCTATAATAATAATACAAAGCAATCAAAACATATAATTATCTTGTCATTGCCATGCAACAATGTCAAAAAGGATGCTCTAGATTGAAACTTATGATTATATTAGATATTATATTTCAATATTTTTGATAATTTGAAGGATTTTATACTAAAATCATGCCAACCATCTGAACTACATACTTCTGTATACTTTATACTGAAGAGAAATATAGCCTAATGTATTTTTTTTTTAACTCAAGGCTTTTTTTATGAATCGTATTCAACCAGCTTTAATTATTCTGGTTACTTAGACATAACACTGACATATTTAAATGAAAAAATCATAAGCTCTAGATCATAAAATCAAATATAGCCCTCTCTTCTCTTAATCATCATTACTTTGTTCTGTTTTTAGATTTAATTATCTATCTTTAATATTAAAAAATTACACAACAGATAATCTAAAATAATCAAAAGTGCTAGTTTGTAGTAAATATCAAATTCATATTCTGAACTAAAGAAAATACTCAAATTTCCTAAACAATGGTTCTTTCATTACTATGTGCTTATCGTACCTGCTCTATTAACCCTTTTTTATAAACAAATCTAATATTTATTGGAAAATAAGTGCTTTTTTATTAAATTTCATTAAATTTTTACATTCTTATTTAAAAAGAGGTTATATGTTTTCATTTATTATCAAAATTATGTAATACTTAAAACTTACGGAGTTCAAATAAAATAAACATATTTTTTTTTAATTATAAAAACAATAAATTACCCTTGAATTTATAATCAAAAGATTTCAACAAATTAAAAGCATCACCAAAAGATTTTAATTTTGCAAAAAAGTTTTCTTATTAAAAGTTATCAAAGAATTTCAATGTAGACGTAAAATGGTCAACCTATTTTTCATAAATTTATCGTCTCCCTTTAAAAAAAATACTGTTTTTGAATATGAGCCTTACCTAGAATGTGTTTTGAAAATTTTAAGAGAAGTTGATAGCTTCTCTTTCTAATAGACAAAGACAGAAGTTGGTTTTGTACCAAAAGAGAAGTAGAGATAACTTTTGTCAGCTTTGTTCTTCATATAAATTAATAAAGTGGTTAATTTGGAAGGCATCCTTTTACTTAATTTAAATTGGACATAAATTTGTTATCAAGAGATATATTCTTAAAAATATCTCTCATACTACGTTATATACACTTTATTATACATGTATTTTATAACTTACTAACTTCATAAACTGTTTTAATTTTCTCTTCTTGATAATAGAAATCTCGACCACAATTTTCAAATTATATTCAAATCAACCATCTATTGTTTACGTAATTGTCCAGCTCTTTCATGATAACCTGATTTTTAAAACTTGTTATTATTTTGACAAACACTCTCACAGACTTCTTTTATCAACTTAAAGTTATCTTAAAAATACTTATATGATATTTTATATGCCATTCTACTGTTAATATTTTATTCAAACAAACTGCATACAATTGATGGAAATGATATAATTACATTAGATACATTCTATTTTAATGAATTTCTAGCGCAAGTTATATAAACACCTTATTATATTTATAATAATAGGATAACCAGACAACTGCAGACAAAACAGCTGCGCACCGGATAAGTGCTTATAAGACAAATGCTCGCATAACTACTGGCATAACTACTGCACGCGTGGACAGCCACGCACACGACATATGCTTGCAAGACATTGTTGGCATGCTTTCTTAGTGTAGCTTAAAACGGAGGAGGAATATATATTTGGTAGTTTTGCGTAGTCTTATTGGTAACTCTGCCGTTTTTGCTAATGTTTTTCCCTGATAACTACTTAATAAATCGGGAACATCAGCTGTTTTTCATTCCTAAATG
>JAGVSQ010009298.1:0-13724 GCA_022683975.1 Rhyacophila evoluta | reverse complement strand
ATATATATTATATTACAGAATTTAAAAAATATACAATATATATTTGTGCGTATATTATTATGTGTACAACCTTTCTTTTCTCAAATCCCAAGAGGAACCACCATAAAAGAAAAAAGTTTAAGTGGTATATAAACCTATAAAGCTACACGCCATATATATTATTTTCAACCTATCTTGTGCAATATATTTTATCGTTTGTATACACGCAATGGAAAACTACATAACATCCCTTATCTCTTAAGACGTTAACTCATTAGAAAGAAAATTAGTGTCTTTATTCAACTAAATTATATTCAGATAATATATTTGTTATGTTTCTTATTAATTCGTATTATCCAATAGTTTTTTTTTTCTATTATATAAGTTTAATGACTAATTTATCAATTATCAACTTTATTAATGAAGAAAGTCGAGGATGCTTTAAATGGAACATCTTTTATTTTATTATAACAATATTAATGTTCAATTTCAAAATATATTTAATGAAAAATCTGCAAAATGCTATACGCATTATAATTAATAGTACTATAAACATAGTCGTGTCTGAAAATGTAAACTAAAATCGAGTGAGCTTTTACTAAAGTATACTCGTAAATAATAATAAACTATATAAAGTCGTTTTAAGAATAATTTCATAAAATGTCACGTAGATATTAAAAAAAGCTCATTGTTATTTTAACCAAAGCTCGTTGACGTTGTGTGTACCAATCAAAGTAATTTAAAGATGCATTATTTTGTGACTTTCAAATTAAATTTTCTATCTTTAATCTCAATGATATGGAAGGCTTTAAAAGAAGGCATAATCGAGAAAGTTTGGACAAATGAAATGGCTTTTGAAATCAAGAATTGTAGGTAAAGCATTTGTTATCTATTGTATAATATGCCTAACTCAAATAGTGAATATTTTTTGTGTAAAATGAATGATTTTTTTCTGCCCAAATAAAATCGTATTTTTACAGCACATGTTTGTTCGATTTGGTGTTAATAGCTTTACAAGTCAGGTGCGATATAGTGATTTCGTTACATAGTATTTGTTAATGATCTCAACAAATCCCCCATGATCTTTTATTAAGATTAATAGTACACAATTCTGGATACGTGACATTCACGCTACACGCCTCGCTCGTATGTTTACCGCGTGTTTTGCCCACGTGCCGAATAGTCTGTAGACCACGGTGTCAATCTATCTTACACCGGTCGCTGCGAACGTGCTTTTACTATTTTTTCGTCTATTATTTGTGATACGAAACCTTTGTTGTGTATCCCATTTTAGTGAATTATTTACTCGTTTTATTTTTAGCGTTATATAGGAAAGCTTAAAAAACATTAAGATTATTATGTTTATAAAATAATTAAACAATCATTACAATACTGTAAATATGTAAAAAATCAATTTTTATTTTCAATTTTTACAAAAAAAAACATACTTCTATAAACTTTTTGTACGATATCAGCTCCAAAAATTAAATATATGAATCTCAATAGCTTGAAACAACCACTCCAGATATTGATTATATAAATATCCACATTCTCAAATTTTTTTGACAGATTTTTTACGAGAATTGATTGTCAGCCAATTGCTCAACCCAATGAATCTTTAGATGTTTTAAACTTAGCAGCTTTGGGAATTTCCCATTTCTATCTGAAGTCTTCACTGTGACCCACATATCTAGCTGTAAACTCAAAGAGATTCCATAATATTCCCAGTTTTTATCGAAATTTGATAATCATTCATAAAATTTCCGTCTGTAAAAAATCGCCATACATCTACCAATGTAAATTGTCCATTACACGGAGTCGTTGCATGTTAACGCTCGGTTACCAATTCTATAGATACGTTCGGTGGATAGCTTAGTTCCGAATTTGACCGGTAACCGACTTATATTGGACTATCAACTGTTTCAATAAATAATATGTCTTAATTATACTTTTCTACCAGCGTAAAGATTTTCTCGTACGGACTCAAGCGGCGAATAATCATATTAACTACGATGTTTATATCAAAGTATTGTATGTATATACAACAGTGCATATTTTTTATTATAGCTGTACATAATACTTGCACCTAGTAATATTTAAAAAAAAATATTTGAATGACTCAACCTTTAAATGTCATATGTAAAAGAACAAGTTTCTAAAATTTATCGGAACCACAATCATATCACTATGTGACATATTATTAAGGTCGTGAAAAAACGGATTTTTGTAATTCTTTGAAATGTCACTAAATGCAAGCACATGTTTGGCGTTTAGGGTGTATATAATAAAACATTTATTTCCAAACATAAGCCATCGATTTTTTTTTAACATTAATTTATATGTAATTTCAATAGCTCACAAAAGTACTACAATCTAACATAATTTTACCGTAGATAATTTAATTCAATTGATAAATTTTAAATTAAATCAAATTTAATCTTACACAATTTCAACGAATTTCAGGCACGAATAAAATGCTTTCTATAATGTTAATGAAGAACGAAATTTGACAATTTTCATGCACAAACAGTTATTTGTAAATCAATGCAAGATGCCAATTGCCTTCAAGTAGCTTGCTATTTCTTAGTATAAATCATTGGTCAATTTGGTTTGACATATCGGTTATTGTGATAGAGTACTAAAAGAAATCAGTAAGTTCATAACTTTCAAACAATAATTTCTTTCCAACATCTAGTAAATACATTATGTAAAGATATTAAAATCCTTTTTTTAGGTATTTTTTAATCGAAGTTGTGAAAAGTTAATTTACTTTGTTTATTACAGCTCATTGGAGATCGTTTTAAAACTCGTTATATGTGTTCTAAAAACATGCAAATATTTTCAAGTATAACAGTTATCGATATGTTATTTTATTAAAAACATATCGACGTTTAAATTAAGTTTGCTCGTTTGTTTCTTTTCATAATATGTACCGACGGTGGAATATCATGTGTATTTAATTTAATCACTCACTATAAATAGACTATTGTCTAAGTTTCTTAATAAAAAAGTCATGAATGTGGCGGTATCCGACTTGAGTTTTTGACATCTTTAAACGAGTGCTCCATCTCTGTCATGTGAATTCCCCGGTGATTTCCCCCGTCTCATTCTAGCACGAAACTTGCGGAGGAGTTCGCAAAAGCTCACACAAACAACACACACTCTTTTCCAGCTACCCCATCCGCTATGTCTTATCCCCTGGGAGCAGGGCGGATGGGGAGTTGCGGAAGCTTTGTCAGAGGGAAAACGATTAACCCTTTTTCTTTAACGGTATCAAACGTTAGGTTTTTATTTTGTCATACACGTGAGTATCGCCATGCTCTAAAATACCTTTGTCTTCAGTAAATGGAAACAATAGAATACGTTTTTAATGTTTGCGCTGACGCTCAGGTGTTTTTAATTGTTTCAAATAGTATAAATTTCTAAAATGAAAGACTTTTCAACATATCGTTTCATTTTAATTTGTAATATCGAAATCGCAAGACTATACTGGTCAATAATCAGTCCAATACTGGTCATAATAACATATAATTTTGATAAATTATGTCTTTTGAGTCAAAGTAGAAGTTACATTATAAATACTGTATAATAACTGCTAGAAAAATGGCATAGCATACGAGTGGTGCTTCAATGAATAATCGTATATATTTTAGTCGTTGTTTTTTAGTTCTCAATACTGGCAGGACAATTTTTTCAATCAGTTATCGGTAAAAATTCGGAGGGTAATACAATCATACACAAAACTACCATCTTACTATAAAATTAATCGTCAGAAACATTTTGCTTAAATTCATAAATTATTATTTATTTTTTATACCATGCATTTACAGCCTCGAATGTGAAATATATTGGTTTCCATAATGTGAAGATTTGTCTACACAGATTGATTATTTACAAGGTTTTTCAAACTTATTTCTTGGTCCATTAGGTATCTAATCTTGCATTTTTATGTATTTCTTAGCAAGGGCTTTTTTCAGATATAATATTAACAGCAAGGCGGTCTTAACCATATTAAAATATTATATAGATAGACAATCTTAAAAATGGCGATACTATGAAATAACCTTTTAAGAATGCACCGTTGTAGTCCCGTTTCCTTTCCTAGTTTCTCTTCTAGTCGCTCCTAGTTTGTTTCCCCGGTAGCGTAGAGGTTAGCGTGCGTGCCTAGTAATTCGAAGAATGAGGGCTCGATTCTTACATCTGTTGGATTTTTAAAATGAAAAATGCAGGCCTGGATGCATGAGTTGAGTAATTGTCTTACAAACAATTTTCGTGAAAAAAATAACATCAAAACATCTTCACATTGCGGAGATCCATATACTCAGATCCATATGCTCCACTCTGGAAGCGAACATAGAAAAAAAATATCATACCATCATAATAGTGTGCCATATTTTGTCCTTTATAAAACGTTTATATAATAAAATATACATAAACTGTTCATACAAAAGTGCTTGCTCTTATTCAACCACAGCACTATTCATTCGCAAATCCGTCAATTAACATTCAATCAACTTGTCCCCTGTTGTAAATATGGTGGTCAATGTTGTTGTACGTCAGTTCTCATAGAGAACCATGATGAATTCATCGTCTGATTGTCATTTGAATCTCTTCATCAAGCAAACCGCAGTACTAATCACATTCAAAGCCATTGCCGCTCTCTATCAGTATATAGAGAGACACTCGACACAAGCTTTTGATATAATTACAGGGTGACATCAAAATTAATACGAAATAAATCATTAAAATATTTACAACTTTCTAGAAGAAAAAAAACCTTATTTCTGCATTATCAAAATTCTCAACTTCACAAATATTGCAAAATATTTTGTATCTTTAAATATACTTCCAGTGTATAACATATATTTTATAAATATCACACAATGTGATAAATGAAATTCCACAGCAGGATATTGATTTCACTGAAAGCTTTTCCTTTTTTACTCAGTTGACTCGACGAAAAAAAAACAACTGAAAAAATACACAAACCACCCTCAAAAACATCATAAAATAATATTTTCGGGGAAGAGGCACTGCATCCCCTATAGTGTGCTAATGTTCCCTATATCAGAACATCCTGTTACTGGCAGTTTATTATAGGTCGCTTTGTCACCATATCGCCGTATCATCTATGAACTGGGTACACGGACAGAATGTTCAATATATACATACAATGGGACAGATTTCAGTTAGGCTGTACTACCTACCGAAACTTGAAATAGTCGGATACAGTTTTATATTAACCTTTTCTGTGTAATTTACCTACAAATTCGATATTTATAATGACTATTCTAAAAATCTCTTTACTCCACAAACTTATTTATAAAGTGACGTTTATTTTTATTGACCTGGGATAAATAGTTATAGCCAAATTATTGCACATATTAATTTTGAAATATACATATTTCACGTATTCTGCAGGACTGAAATTTGAGCCGGTTGTTTCATAATATGCATTTTTTACTAAGCTACTTCATACATAAAAAAAGTGAACTAGCATCAAATGTTGCATCGTGACGATAGACAAATCGTTTAAATGCATAATCTTATAATCCATTTGAAAGCTGTCGCATCCAACCATTTGCAGAAAATTTAAAGTTGGACGACTTAGCAATTGGACGTCGTCTCGCCGACGCGACGCCAATTGGATATAAGTGTAGAACAATAATAAATGTGCAAATCAAACTTCGAAAGTTTGGAATGGTAGAAAGCATTTTTTAACTCTCTAACATTAAAGCTTATATTTTAATTAATGTGCATATCTTAAACGCTTTATTAAACTTCAATGACCTGCCAATGTAATGTCATATATCATTAGACAATCAGATATCATCACAAGAATTTACAGAGATGTTGAAATATCTTGGAAGGATCCAAAGCGATAGTATCAAAGAAGAAGGTGATATTATATCTAAAAAAGTGTATATCGAGTAATATAAATGTAGTAAATTATGCATGATTCATAAAACAATATCATAGAACTTATGGCGTTTTTATATAAACACACAAATTTTACTACTAACTTATTTATGTGAACTGAGTAATCTGATAGTTTACCTTATATTCATCATATTGTATTATTAGAGCCATATTAGTCGAGCCATTTCGAAAACTATGTCTGCATTCAATTTGAATGTGATATTTTTCTGTAAACTGTTACATTATACTATTTATCTTAATTATAACTGTTACCTTCATTTTACCAATTTTACAGGAGGCTAATCCAACGGAATATAATATGTATGTATTATATTAGATATTATCTATTTAAAGTATTAAATGGATATTTTTTTAAAGTACACGTAAACCAGTGAATAATTTGTATTATCTTAAATTAATATAATAAGATATTTGACGTTTTATAGAATATAAAGAGAGATTATTATCACTAGACCATAAATATTCTAACTATGAGCCTTTATATCGAATCTGTAAATTTGAAACAAGTACGATTAAAAAATAAAGCTTTAATAATATTTATTTGTTCTCAATTCACTCTCAATTCATTTTAATAGCGTATCGTTTACTTTATGTGTATTTTATTGATTTTCAGTTAGGTTTATGTTGTGTGAATTATTTGGTAGTAAGTTTTTTTGTGTGACAAATTATAATGTTGTTTAAAAATAGTGAGAAAAAGTTTTTATTCGTTCTGTAAAAGTCCATTCTTCACAGCGCGGTGGGTAGTAACTTCGGTTGGGGTAGCATATTTCTTAGCAGGTCACCAGGTATGTTATTCGGAGTGAACTTTCTGTTTCCTCAATGAATAATTTAAGGTAATTGCTCCGGAAACAAAGAAAAGGGAGAATAATAATTGTAAAACACGTACGGCTCGTTTTATTCGCCGTTGCTAAACTTTCTTGAGAATAATATAAATTGGTTTTGACTTTGATGGCTTTAACTGTATAAACGTGTTCATGTATATTTCCATTTTCTAAAGTAATATTAATATAAATGTCGTTTAATATATATAAAAAGTGTAGGCATGTAGTTAAATTTTAATACTTTTTAATTTTAGCACTAAATTTATAAACGAATTTGACTTGACTAAAGCGATAAGTAGAAAAAAATGTAAAACTACCGAAGATACAAAAGTCATCACTTATTTTAGGTAGGTAAGATTATCCAACAAATCAGAATAGAAATGTCGTTGAAACATAGACAATAGACACAATTAAGTTGTGAATTGTTTTAAAAACTGATTATCTTTGATTCTTTATTTATTCAATACTGATTTCTCATCATCATTTTCATTATAAAAGAAATATGTCACTGTACATATCATCAACCGTCATTAACGCATTCTTCTGAGTTAAATACTTTTCTAATAATTCTGCAATGTTTTTAATGTATAACGTAACTGTTATGATTGTAGAAGTATTGTATATTATACATTATTATAATTAACACTACAGACTGATAAATATTTTTGATAAGCAAATTTTACTAGTATTTTTTGTATTTTTGTATGATATATGGAAACTGTTATGTTTAATTTATAAACCAAATGAATTATTATAGAATTACAATAAATATGATATTATTAGCAATAACCCGTTGCTTATTACTATTAAACGTAATTTATAATATCTTATGTATATATACAATAACGTGGGTGACCTTTCAGCAGGATTTAATAAAAATGGCTACATTTACCAAACATAGCCTCACATAAAATGATAGATAAATAGCTTTCAGAGATATTGTTCTTTTTACTATTATAAGTTCTTTGAGAAATAGTCATATAATAGAAAACGATATACGTAAAAGTTTTTGTTAAAATTATTTGATTATTAGATTTAATTCTTTTAAATGATTACACATTTTTCAAATTATATGAATTATACATTCAAATTATATTATGACGCTTTGTACTCTTTTCAGAGTTCAGCATAGACACATTTAATAATTAATGATAGCGTCGAATCGTCTTCACAGAATGAAAATTGCAAGTCATAAAATATACTTTGCGACCTTACTTTGTCATGAAATATTAACAGTCGTTATGTTTAGCAGGGCTGGAGCGAAGATTTAATGTATAACTTAGATTTTATTTTGATAATTTCAATTTTTAACAATGAAAATAATAATTCAATTTATTTTAAAATACAAAATACGAAATTCTAATAGGCTAAGTAATTAAGTAAGTTATATCTTGTATACTTGATAATATAATATGAAATATGTATATGATTCATTTCTCGAATCAAATTCTCTGTGTGTATAGATTCATATGCTTCACTTTTGGAATGAGTATGGTAAATAATAAGATTATTTAACCACATAAGTTTTAAGCAGACATGATTTAAGCTTTTAAATGTCGAATAGAAATATATAACTGTTTGTGATACAAGCGAAATGTTAAAAATGATCGTCTCATTTCGTTTAAATGTCTCACAATAAACAAGAAAAGGTGGGGTATATTAAAAAATAAAGCACTTTTTATCAAAAAGTATGGGTCGTCACAAGCCTTGCTAGAAATTTATGATTTTAAAATAATCGTGGCAATCAAATATTTTTAAAATAAAATAGTTTAAATTCATACATGTCTCTCTAGTAGCGTAATTGGTAGGGTACGCGTCTACCAATCCGGAGAGTGTGGGTTCGATTGTCTATCTGTCGGATTTTAAAAATCCGAAAAATACAGGACTGGATGCCCATTGGGTTGAGTATTTGTCTGACAAAAAATTCCTATAAAAAATAATTTTCAAGACGTCTTAACATTGCGGAGGTTCATGTATTCTTCTCCCGGGGTAGATATTTTCAAACTGTGTAGATCCATATGATCCACGTTGGAAGCGAACATGGTATATAAAAAAAAATTAAACTACGTCACTGTCAAACACGGACACACTGTTAAAAAGTGTCTCCGCCGTACACGCTTCAAGGATTTTCAACCATCGGCAATTACAGCCTATCATGGAAAAGTAGGTCCGTTTTTCTCGTCATATGCCGATTTTCCCAGCGCATTTCCACGGGAAATATTTTATAAGTCGACTCGACATCATCGTTTAATATGATACAAATTGACGATACATATCCCTACTTTAATTTTATACACTGTATCGTGCGGGGAGTTTTGTATGTAAAATGGGTTCTTGTGTCATGATAACCTGCAATTTAAATGTTTTAAATTACAAGTGAAGCTTTTTCGATTAAAAGCTATTTAGAGTAAATTACAAGCTAAGTCCTTCCGCATACTTGTAATTTAATAAAAAAGATATAGTAATATAATAATTTTGAATTACTGAAATTTTCGTTTGTCTATTATTTTATTATAAATAAATCAAAATTTTAAACATCATTAACAGAGAAAGCTTAATTTGTTTCTTTTTTTTTGAAAAAAGAATTTTTCCTATATTCATGACGATGAGGCAATATTTGAAAATAAAAATGGATTAATATTTACTCATACCGCAGATCTACTAATTTCAATAATAGATATTATCACCGATAAGAAACATCTCGACTTTATATTTATTTATTTTTCGAGTTAAAATATGTAAGACGATAGCTGACGTTAATAATCACGTTTTTTTTGCGATTTTCTAGAAAATTTTTAATCACCTGCGGCTAGTATAATTATAAGTTGGGTTATTCCTCACAGTGGACTCATTAAATATGATTACTTCCGTAACGACCAGCTAATATTTTGTCTCTGAATACTAAAGTGAATTTTGAGACATTCGTACGTTTTGTTGAATTATATGATAGTTACTCAATTCTGTGTAAATTTCTACGTGAGAGTGTGGCACTTTTAGCTTTATAGTGCTACTAGTTTGTTTTATTGTTAAGTCAATCGAATCATTTAGGGCTGCTACACTACATGTAGAAATTTCATGCAATAAGAACTTGTAGTCTCCAAATGGTTCTTTTATGAGCTGGACATGGAAGAAAAGTTGAACATGCATACTGTAGTGAGGCCACAGAAGTCATTGACATATATATCACAAACAGTAGTAGGTTAGTTGTAGAAGTAGATACATCCACAGTATTAGAAAAAAAGTTATAATACAAACAAAAAGTCACTAAAGAAAAATTTCACAAACATGCAACATCACGATTTGTCATAAATAAACTCACATGTATCAAGATATAGAAAATTTACATCCAATTGTGGATTTAATATATTTCATTTTATTTTATCTGAACAATTGTATCATCATTAATATTAAATTATACTGGGAGTTTAAAAATGTGTTTTTAAAATGGCATGCATGACTTTTTCATATTTATTTTGTGTGCTTAGAAACCTTTTAACTATGGTCACTATGAAAACGAATCACATTAAGATGCACTATGTAAATATTTTACGAGAATCTAATCGCTCAACCAATTTGATGTCCTCCGTCTTTTAATTTGTATTTCTTATACATTGAAATTCAAATACGGACCTTCAAACACCAAAGTGCACATATTCGCCATTTGGCCAGCGTGATTAAAAATAATAATGACTTATTACTTGTGAAATGCTCATATTATTATTAATGTATTATTTTTTCATTTCTCATTCTGACAAACTCTTTTCAGTTATTTAGTATTGTAGTATATAAATTAACTTGTATTCATGTGAAACTTTCTCTCTGTTTGTTTCAGGTGAGTGACGCATTTGTTACATAAACCCTTACATCAATTGCTACTCCTGATCCCTTTTCGGATACGGTAAGTCTATAATCTTAACCGATTTCTAGCATCAAACAAATAGTTGTTTCAATATTTTATTGCCATAACTCAGACGAAATCGGGAAAATGGAATACCTTCTAGCAAACGATTTATTTTACTTTCATAAATTCGAGGAAAGAAACAGTTCGTAGTAATTATTTTAAATGAAAGTATAATAATAATATTAAAAGAAAATCATTATCAAAAATAATCGGTTTCAATTTATACACTTCAACTTTTTTTGTAAAAAAGCTCGTGGTCTACGAGACATATTTCGTTATATTCAATAAAGGGAAATTATCTTCAAACGCAAAAAATATCTCTGATTAGATTTGTTTCCCAAATACATATATAAAAGGGGATGTATTTACTTAAATAAAATATCTGTTCAAAAAAATAAACGTCATCCATACTTGGCTACAATGAAATTGTGTTTGATTTTTTAAAATGAATATTTCGTTTTTTCGATATTTTTTATAAAGAGATTTTACCAACACTTTTTTTTTACTTTTATCTGATCTGAATTTTTAGTATATAGATCTACAAAATGTGAAGACTTTTATGATAAATTATTATTCATAACTGTTCTTAAACCGATCTTTTAAATTGTCAGTGGTAATTTCAGCTTCAAATTGTATATATTTGTAAGACTTAAATCTGGGTCCTCTGGTGTCCGATTTACTGACTAGCCCACTAATATTACGATACAATAATTAATAACTATTAACATGTTAACATGTTTTTAAATACAAAAATGCAGGTCTGAATACCTTTTAGGTTAAGTATATGGCTGACCAATTCTCGTGAAAAAAATCTCACAAGACATCTTCAAACTATGTAAATCCATTCAGATGGAACATGCTTATAAAAAAAATGTTTTAGTAAAAGACAAATATTCTTTGAAATAAATATTAATTATTTATTATTTTAAAGCTGATGGCTAGATGGGAACGCTCAATAATTATATCCACATGTCAATCCATTTATATCTCGTTAAATTGGTGATCAAAAATAATTGAGTCAAATTTATACCGACTAGAATACAGTCGCTGGCACTCCATCCATGAAAGGTTGGTTTTCGAGCACTGGTTATATTATTATTAATTCACGATATCGTAGCGACAAGTGATTGACAGTTACCGGCTTTATCCATTAAAGTCTAGAGCTACCCCCGCCACTTTTCAAATTCACCCCCCTGGGAGGCTTCTACGGGGAAGAGTGAAAACTTTGACTGCTCGGGGTGGCTTTGTAATCCATGCGCGGTAAAAGAAAGACAGCCTATTTCGTTTTTTTGATCACGTTTTGACGTCTTACCAGTTTACTGAGCTTTTTACTGAGATTTTAAATCAATATTCAATACTATCGACTATTAGAAATTCATTGAAATCAACCAAACTTAGAATTTTTGAAATGAATATGAACCAGCAATGCAGGATCGTTATTCTTATTGATGTTTTCTTTCATATCCTGAAATTTATAAAATTCATTCAGATTATCCAACAGTTTTTGTAAAATTTTATTTTGTACTTCTTGGTAATACAGTTCATTGTATATTCCGATTTCTTCCAAAATTTTCTTCCTCTATTAGATCTAAAGTCGCTTTTGCTTAGTTTTAATAGTGTCAAACTCGTCTCCATTATCATTTTTTCGTTATTCAACTATGCTCCTTAGATGTGATTATTTTTTCGTTAATGACTTATTTATAATAAATACATGACGCAATCGTTTCAGGAGGCAAGCTTTTATAAACAATGCAATGTTTAAGCTCTTGTGTAACTCGTGTAAATCGTTATTGTAGCTCCAACTCCATTTTGATCATTTATGTATTGATAAAGATACTATGCAATGCATTTTTACTAAAATTACGCAGCGTTTTTTTCCACTCTTCCAGTCAGATACAAAAACTTACAAAATATTTACGTTATGATATTGGATACTTATTCAGATTTAAATTATTTTTCAGATGTTGGACTAAAGTGTTAGTTAAACTTTACTGAAACCGTAATTTTTAAGAATTGACTTATTTTAAGGTTTAATTTAAGCAGTATGATAATTATACCATACACAAACTCTTTCCACGTTTGGAAATATGTTTCTTATAATAATTCAATTATTGTGGAGATATCGATACACTAGTAAAAAGCAATCTCTTAGCAACTCGTGTGTTTATCATATGAAATGAAAATATTAACCAAATATGCAAATGTAATTTTTGTAAGTAATCGAAACTATTTTGCGAACCACAACTCATTCACAAAACTTTCCATTCGAAGTTTAAAGGAGAGTAACAACGTTTGCCGTTTTATTATTGACTTCAATAGCTTTTGTAAAAGCTCCCGGAAACAACACTATTTTGCTATGCCAAACTGAGAGTACCTGTTCAGTTTGCAGACAAAACTTTTTCGCAGTATTGGCACATTCTGATCATATTGGTATTTTTATTTCTATTTTTAGTAATGCAATAAAAGCTTGAAATGAGAAATGGAAAAAATAGATATACTAACACTTGGCATTATTTTCTAAAATGAATATTATACTATATTTATAATTGCTTATATTTCATATTGATGGTCCTAAATAACAAGTTATTGATAGTATATTAATACTTTCATGATTTTTTAAATATATTTTCATTTTAAAATAATGTAAATATTATAGTTTGTGTGAGTTACATTGAAAATATTTTTTACATTATGGAAGTATGACGTGATGACAAATTAACTAGGTAATGACTGGGTATGTTTCCCGTAAATCTAAAAATATTTAGATCACATTTGAATTTAAAAAATCAATGGAATTATAACCTGCAGCCCCCAAATCCGAAGAACGAACAT
This sequence comes from Rhyacophila evoluta, assembly GCA_022683975.1. NCBI lineage: Eukaryota > Metazoa > Arthropoda > Insecta > Trichoptera > Rhyacophilidae > Rhyacophila > Rhyacophila evoluta. Next base: position 251 of record JAGVSQ010009298.1, on the reverse strand, counting down.
TAACCTCTCGGCCACCGGCGGAATTATTATATTTAGTTCAATCATCATTATATATCTGATTACATCTGCATAACTATACAGTATATATAAATAAATATGTTCGGTACGGTAAAACGATAATAAAATATATATTTTTTAATACCATGTTCGCTCGCAAAGTGGAACATATAGATCCAGTGTGAAGAAATCCACTCCAAAAGTAGAGTATATGGATCTCCGCAATGTGAAAACGTCTTGACAGATTATTTTTC
>JAGVSQ010009296.1:0-13724 GCA_022683975.1 Rhyacophila evoluta | reverse complement strand
TGTTGTTAATGTATTACACTTATAATTTGTGATATTACAACATGTATAAAGTAAAAGTAAATAAATAAAGTGACAAGTGGCACATTGAGGACAGGTTCTGAGTAGATTTTAGAAATTGAAATATGTTATTTTAAATCTTTTTAACAGAAAAATTAGTCGCCTAATAAAAAAATCCTATTATATCTACTAATTCCTTTGACTTCCATAAGCAAAGCAGATCTTAGCTCTTTCTCTATTTTCCAACTCCAACCATGAATGTAAGAAGGTAGAAAAAGTGCTCGAGTTATACGGTGCATCTGAACTCATTTGTGAAAATAGCGCATAGTATTTAAAACGTTGGCTACCCCTGCACTAGACTATCAAATTATTAATAACAATGTAAATTTTGGTGATTATACTTGATAATATCTACTGTGCAAAAGAAACGCATTGTATGAATTAATCCTTTGGTTACCATTCTGTCATATGTCAGAGAAACCACAACTCTATATAATTGATGAAAACAGAAGAAATAGACACTCTGGGGAGTTAATTGTAGACAACATATGCAATACCCTACAATTCATTAAAAACATATGCGGTACTTTTTACAATAATGATCTCGGCTTCTTTAGATCTGTCAATGTGACAAATGCCCACACATTAGATTTTGGTGTATAAATGACCAAAACGGTTAAGACAAATATTTATTATTTGCAATAAATTATTTACAACAACAATATAATAGTTAACATAAAATAATAATTATAATATTACCGGTATGCCAAATGTTGAGTTAATAATATCGACACATTCGATAATATTACTGTAGCTCTGCACATATTTATACATTGGCTGATAACCCCTTTCTTCATCAAATAAAATAATTTCAGATATTGTCTCTTTCGTACTTATTTTATATAAAAATATGTTCGTTGTTTCGAAGCTTACTTCAGATGACGATTCTTGTCGTATATTTTCTATGTGATAGTTTAAAATTTGTACTCTGTACATCACTTGATAAATGTCTTGAATGCATTGATACGTTGTCAATGACCCGATTAAAATAACAACATAAGACCATATATATTTTATACTTGTAATATTTTTATATAAATTTTCACCAACTGTATAAAACTGGAAAGACATATCCAAAAAAAGGACAAAGTATATTTTTTTTTGAAGGCTTGTTATGGTTTCTTTCTTTGATATTATGAGATCATTATCGATTTTTAAAATTATTTTTATAAAGTTAATATATCGTTTTGATTTTGAGAAAGACAAAGTTGCCCATGCTGTAATAGCTAACAGATTTTGGGCTAAATAAAACGTGATGTATCCATAGCGAAGTAGAATTGGTATTTTTGCGTAATAATCTGAATAATGAGGTATCATTTCATATTCATGATAAATTGTATAAATAATAAATAGTATTGGATACGATTTCATCCATTTATTCACAATAAAATAACTGTTATGGGATTTTTTCACTCTTGAAACGCCAAATAAAAAAATGGCTAATTTTATTAACACCGGATCAGAATTTATTGTTAAATTTTCATCACAAAATACAAATTCTGAAGACATCTCCGATAAGTGACACAGGTATGTGTTGATGGCAAAATGTCACCTTCATGTAAGTAACTTAAACTTATGTATTCATTTACTTCATTAGATAATTGATAAGGGGTGTGGTAAGACATTTTTGACAACCAGTAAATAACTAACTAACAACAGCTTAATTTCTTGAAGCATATAAAAGAAATTTAATTCAATATCACTCAGACTTTTTTAATTAAGTAAATATTACATCATTTTGTATTTGAGTATGTGAACCAGATTGATTAAAATACCTGAAATATTACAATACTGATGGTAAAATTTTATTATTTCTTTGCCAACAGATTAAAATACTAAGGCTAACAGTAATATTATTTTGATAAAAATATTCGATTCAACAAAATCAATACAATACTCCTCCTTCTGTTTTAACGACATCCCTTTCTTGAAATCATCATCTGTTACTTGAAAATTTTGTTGAGAGCTAAACTAGTTGCCAAAAAAACATGGACTCAAAAATTTCCTACATTAGTGTGAGACTAATGTATTGGTAGTTAGAAACAGTGTTTTACTTCTACTCAAATCCGTCAGTCCACTTTCTCCTGTCTTATTCTTGTTGTTGAGTTATGAGTTACTTATCTTTATAAATACTTGCACCTTGTGTTGGGGACAGTGATTCAAAAAACTTTTTTGTACCATGGACCCCTAAATTAGATAATAATCTGAGGATCCTGAAAAAAAAATTCAGTAGAATTTCTATAGATTTCTGCTTTTGTACATTCGTCAAAAATTATGGAGCTCTTTCATTGTATTTTGGATCTCGCACATCTTAAAATATCTACCTTCGTACATAGTAGGTGGCGTAAAATCCAATATTCGCCTTCACAGAATTATTATTTCTCGTTTTTTATTTAGGTCTCGCTCTATCTTGGCATTTCTGCTTACGTATATTTGTCCAAAAAAAATCGCAGACTCCCCGAATCCCCTTAGCGATTGTATGGACAGCTGGGGGTCTGAACAGACTACTTTGGTAACCACTGGTCTAGGAGATATTTCTAGCACCATTGTCTATTGGTGGTCCACCTTTATTTGTTTAAGGAAATTATACTTAGTGTTATGTTCACAAAGACAATTGACTTTTCAAAAGTGGTCACACCACTCGATGACTGGACTAAGTAATTGGATGTGTGACTTATCTTTTATGGGTCAAATCAGGTCTTTTTCAATTAAACACTCAAGAATAAAAATAATATTTATATTTTAAGAATCAAAGTAGACAAAAGAAACACGGAGAATGATCGACAAAGCAACGATGTAGAGTGTGTGGGAGTGATCAGCCAAAACTTCTTTCTGATCGTAGGCCCATCAGCCCTTTTATTTGTACAACTTTTTTGTTATTGTTAGTGTTAATACAATAAGGTTATATTTCAAAATGTAACCAATTTCCTATGCAGTTTGGATACATAACATTCCCCCCCCTTAAGTAACTTACTAATTAGCTAGTTGCTATGGTCTCTAAAATTTCTTCTCTTGAAAGAATATTTCTAGGTATAATTCTAGGTGAAAGTTCTATAGTTACATTTTCATTTTCTTCGTTTCTTTGTCAATTTCTTCTATATTTTACAAGGTTAAATGTTTTAGACATTTTATACAATTCAAAACATATTTTTAGTATTAATAAAGTACCTACGATACTGGCTAGTGCATAGATAAATTTAGTATTTAATATAAATAACCGTTATTTGATTTACAATCTTTGTTTAGCTTTGGAATGCCAGTATGGACTAATTCTAGGTTAGAGGATCTATGTCCTTTACAATTTATGGTTATTCTTTTCTTTTCTGAAATCGTATACAATCATCTGTTATTAGATAATTTTTGCCAAAGGTTAATATTATCTTTGATATTTCTAGTGTTACAATTTGATGGAATAGATTTAATTAAATTTAACAACAATTGTGGTTCATAGTGTAGATTACTACGAGACAAAACATTCAACTCTACACAGATAAATAGTTGATTAATAATATTCTTACAAGATAATTCTAAATTTTCAATTGGTACATAAGTCAAGTCATCATTCGATATTGCCATGTAATTGTATGTAGGGATTATAAATGAGTAAGTGTTAGTTTAATTTGAGTGTGGTATAGGTGATGGGTACATCATATAGATTTTGAATTCGTTGGGTAAAGTTAATGGTATTTTCAATAGGTAAGTTAACTTTCATTCTTTCATAAAGTAACTAATTTCATTCTTCCATTAAGTGACCATTTTTCCCGCAATAGTTACAATTTCTCCCGAGTTGTTTCCCAAATTATTATTTTCAGTTTTAAAGTTTTTATTAGAATTATTATTTTTATAAAAGTTATTGTGATTGTATCCGCCATTTCTTGCTTCTCTAAATTCTCCTTATGAATCTTTTTTTCTTCCATGACGATTTTGAATGCTTCATCAAGGTTCTCTGGGCTTTTAGCCTTAACAAGAGTAGCTATCGACGGTGTCAAGCAGTGCGTGAAAAGTTGTAAGCTTAATTCCTGGATACTTAATATTTCTCCAGCCCTGTTTTACTATTTTCCTTTATTGACTTAATACATTCGTAGACACGATGTTCTTTATTAATAAATTCCGTAACAGGTTTATTTTTGGACTGTCTGTAGACAGTTATGTATAACTGCAAATCCATTAATATTCGCACGTAATGTTTTTTCGCTCACTAAAGTTTCTGTATAAAATTTCGCGAAGCAGAATGAAGGTATTAATTTCGGCATGAGAACTAGCAAGATGTGCTTTTCCCTCTACTTGGGTAAGAATGTAGTTAAATAGTGATACTTTCTGTTCCATACTTGTTAGGACTAGTGCTCGTTCACAATTGGAAGTGAATGATTCTAGTTTATCATGTTCGCCATAAAATGGTTCTATGAATTTAATAAGTAAATTCATATCTGTGCTAGGAAACACAAAGGATGTCGTAGCTGCTTTGTCGGCTTCTTGAAGGTGAAGTGTGATGTATGGATGCGTGTGTGCGTCTGCTGCTGTCTCCGTCCGATGTTCACGTGTTGTCTTGATTTTTGGGAAGGTTCTTGGCTCGATCGAAGAATAAGAATTCACCCGCCAAATTTACTTGGTTTCTGACGTTATTATCCCAAGAGGGTTGTGTAGAAGTGGTCGCAATACCGACGGAATTTGTATTCCTCCTTACTACAGAGAAATTTCTCTGTTGGATAACGAACTATCGTTCCTCGTAAGGAAACTGGGCGTTCATTCCGCGATAAGGGATCGGGTTTATGGAGGTTGTACTCGATTTCGCAGTTGCTGCTACTAGCGCTTTCAGAATGAATGAATTTTGAGGAAATCTCTGTGATCAACTTCAAAACGTAGGCCAAATTCCAGAATAACCAATATTTAAGTAGGTGGTGACTAAACAAGCCGTGTTGTTGGACTTGAGATGAGAAGAGCAGCAGTCGAAGTTTTGATGTAGGTATTTTGATGGTTTAAAAACATTCGACAAGACAGGATAAATCATCCATTACAATTCTGAGTACTATCATGATTGAAATATTTTCAACTTTATATTAGCTCATAGAGTACATTCACTAAAGTAATTTACCAATATTTATTCATAAGAAGGAAATTATGCCACTGACGAGTAACAAACATCTGACGATGATACATTTTGGGGTTATAAAATAGCGGTGTTTTGATATTATATCTAACAGATCGTGTTCAGATTGCCATATTAATAAAATTTTATTATTTCATATCGATTTTTTGTCATAAACTAAATGCTAGGGCAATAAAACTTGCTGTTTGTAAATCAATATTTATAGAGTTATTCCAAGAACCTTAATTATCACAATAGAATTATGAGAATAGAAGATTTTTGAGCAGACAGCGTGAAGCATACATCAATAAAAAAAAAACGAACTAATAAAATTAAATATGTAATTAAGAATACTATATTAAGTTTATAAAAAATATTTATACAAAGATAAATTATAATTTTTTGGTAGAGCTTATACGTACATTTTTATTATTTTGGTGAATTATGTATATTAAAAATTAACAGTATAAAACTCAGTTATGTTTAAGTATCCATAGCTGTAGTTGGCAATTAAATAATTAAATTTATTCTACGCTGGGGATGTCGATGGTCGTTCTCGCATATTTTATGGTTTAGGTTTGACATCTTCGCTTGCGGTTAAATTAATGAAGAATCTCAAATAATTAATATGAATTTATGTCATTTTTCGTGGGCTTCTGTATTAAATATTAATTTTGTGATATCTTGTGATATGTACACATTTTTTTTACAATTGATTAACAACCACGGCGGTCATAATTAGCGTTTCGATTTCCGTAATTGAATATTTTAATTTTTAATTGTGCATCCTGTGATTTAATTTATTTTTACATATTTAAGCGAGAAAAAAACGGCTATACTCACGTGTGAAAAAAATCATCATTATCGCTCTGAATATTGTCTGGAGATGGATACGAGCACAATTTATACATATATTTACAGATTTATTATAATTTCTTAGTTTTTAGTTGGGTTTCTTGAGTGTCATATTTTCACCGATTTTGTGTATTCACTGTAACGGTATATTTTTAATTTCATCAAATTGGTCTTTGATTGTTTACAGGTGCATTTTTTAGGCTCACTAAACAAGGTACGACAGTGTTGATCTATCATAACCACACATTTTATAAAAATTATGGGACTGGGACCAAGACCAGTTGGGCTTGCAAGTACTCCCACCGTCAGAAGTGTCATTTTCGCGTGGTGACCATCGATAACAACATTGTAAACACATCAGGTTCACATAATCACGAACCTCCCCCAATTGACCATTCTAACTATATAGAGAGTAACAATATGTGAGTAATATCTTGTTTTATTAATGCTAGTGATCAAATAATTCCATGCTTTATACTTAACACATGTTTCGGCTTTTTGGACCCAGATTTAATTCAGACTATAAATAAACTGTTTATTTCCAATAAAAAATACACAATAAATTCCGCACTTTGTCCTGAAAGCCTAATATAGCTTGTTTGTGGGTATTTAAAAATAATCGCACTCTTTTTACATGGAGATTTTTGACCAATATAACTCACTTATATTTGAAGCTTCGTTTTGTGGGCATATATACATTGTATTATACGAAAATTAGCATACATCTTTGGGAAGGAAGCTCCTTTATACAAAACTCTATAATGCAAATTCAGTGTGTAATAATACTTATTATTTATTGAAAAAATTCGGCTAAGGCAACTTACTTGCAAATTGCAGTATAAATGATCACGTTCGAAGGGTTATACTGAAATTTGTGTGTGACGGGTAATGTACGTTGAAACAGGATCGGTTTATATATGGCACTTCTATCTCTGTGTAGTCCATGAACTACTTAGGTGTTTTCTATGAAAATCATATCAACTGGAACAGTTACTGTTTTTATTATTATTTTACTATCCGTCAGTCAGTATTCAATTTAACCATGCTATTTAATTAAATTTTCTTTATGCTAATTTTATAGCACTATACGTTATTTTATAAATTATAAAGGTCAATAAACTGCTAGACTTAACCTAAACATGTGTTTGCTTATTATGATTATGTACAATAATTGTGTAGATAAATGATTTTAAATTTTATATCCTGCTAATTTGACCTAGAACAGTGTTACTCAAGGTGGGCTATGGATTTTTAGGGCCTACTATAACACTAAATAAAAAATATCAAATATTGCACTCGATTCCTGAGTTAGATATTTTACGAGAACAGCAATATATACACATATTTATTTTCTTTTACAAACTATATCGTATTCATCGATAAGATATGATATACAATTACTTTGATCATATAAAAATGCATTTTTCTAAAAGATCAAGTACTTTGTTGTATGGCTTTTAAATTTGAGTAGCACTGGCTTAGAATAGATTTTTTTCAAAATAAACTAATAAAACCTTTAAATATGACTTTTAATCCCGTAATCATCCCTTAAATCATCACCGTAAATTTCTATTGTATTGTAGGCATATATTCTATTGTCATTTATACTTAGGTTCTTTTTAACATGTCTGTATAACTTTAATAAAGATATTGACATTTTACTTGTGTTTTCATTATTGTTTGTTCTAAACTAACTAATCGGAATAATACTTTTTCTCTTATTTTATTTATAATAATAAACATCTTTAATAAAAAAAAAATATGATGTTTAATTTACTGTAATCCTTTTTTTTTGTATGTTATGTTTCTATGTTAATATTTGAAATATTGTTAACTGTAATAAGTATCTATTTAAATCATACTATATTCATTTGTATCTGCAATCGTTGTGTCATCAAGAATCAGATAACATTTCAAATCATCAATATGCTGCCTTGTACTGGATGATCACTCCCTTGAGTTCTTATTCAAGTTCATAATTATTACAGAGCTGGTTCCAAAAATTAATATTCAATTAAGTTGTATATATAAGGCAACAGCTTTATTTACACATTGAATGTTGGCTTTCTTCTGTTTCTCTATATACATTTCAGTTTTCCAAATGAAGGTTATCTCTCCCGTGTTGGTTATAGTTATAACTATTATATACATCTCCAATAAATATTTAAGCATAAATAATGCAACTTAATTTTGATATTAAATAATATGTAAAAAATCTCTTGCATTATCTGATTTGATATAAATAATTTTAAAACACATTTATTTATTGTATAATTATTAGTTAACAAATAATGATTTATTAATTATTTAGGTGTAGCTGTTTATTAATGTTTCAGTCACCTCACTGGAGTTTCTTTGAATAAGAATAAGCAAAGAAAATTTTTAGAAGAAATCATGATCCACCTCAGGTTGAGCAAGCAAGAAGATTGAAAATTTTGTTTGAATAAATATTTTTTTCCAAATATTGTCTTTCTTAAATATATCCCCAGTGTTTGTGCGTTATCAAAGTGAAACATAATCAAGTGAAAGGTAAAAGTGTTGGTGGTTTCATATTTACTTTTAGTTAACTGTAGTTAGTTATGGATTACTTAAAATTCTTGTAACATTAGCTACATTGTAACTTTTTATGTAATTGCAGATTGGTTCTACATCAAATCGTCTAAGGGAACTGTACAGCTGGTGGCAACTAATAATATATTTTACGAAGATATAAACAGCCACGCAAAACGTATCACCTGGCGCTGTTCGAAATTCTACACCAGGACCCCCGATCGTGATAGATGCCAAGTGTCAATTTGCCTCCGATCCGGACTGATTTCGTACGTTAAAGGAACCCACAACCATCCCGATACCTATATTGACTCGAAACATGCATGCAGAAGATGCGAAGTTGATACTACGGGAAAGTATAAAATAACTGGAGAGTGGGTTTCCAATAGTAAAAACATGCAAGCAGCAATGCCGATTCGGATGAAACCCAAAGATATTACGAAATTGAAACCGAAAAAGCTTGATAACAGAGTGTCACTTCTTCTTCCAAATGTCGAAGGAAATGCAGCTTTCATTACTAACTCCAATGCAAATGCAATCATAAATGCTAATTCTGATACACCGGTCATAAAAGAAGTAGCAGTAGAAGCTGCGGCTGAGAACAATTGGCCGGTTGTTGGACCGGTGTCGGAGGTGAGCAGCCCAGTGGTGGAAGAGGAAGCCCCGTGGCATATTCCTACGTTTGAAGGATTTTTATAAAGTATACAGATGCTGTATGCAATTTTTTAAAACTATTTTTTGTAACGTTCTTATAATGTTTTATCATTGATATTTACGAAATGTGTACCCTTATTGGTGCACTGTGTTTTCGCAGCATGCATTTTATACCTATTAATTGTACTTATACGTTTTTTTTTTTTTTTTAATATTGAATCTCCTCCCTATATCTGTGGACATAGTATTAATTATTTGATATAATTATGATTAGATGAAATGTTTATCACAGTGTAGTGTAATATGAAGAATAGTTTTATTTTCATAATCATTAGTTTAATTGCTTCTTATTGGAACCTTTGTGAAATGATTCTGAAAATATCAACAATGGCTATTGATCTCCTGTTAGTTACTCTAATTAGAATATGATAACGTAAATTCTCGAGAATTTACTTTCCTATACATCTTCATTTTACGACTTGTATTATTATTTAAAAGTATTTTATCATTTTTGTGTAACTTTTTTTGTATATTTATGAATAATTTGAATGGGGAAGAATCTGATCGCTTCAGTATTTTAAAGCTATTAAATCAATATTATTTTAAAATGATCAAATACAATAGAACAAATTAATATTAATAATACAACATTGTATACACATATACAAAATGGCAGTTTATATACACGTAATGGATAAGTAAATAATTATTGATAACACATAGAATATATTTATTCGAAAGATATTCTGGTTCATTTTGCATATATATGAAAATAATAATGTAATAATAAAATAAAAATATGCCATCGAGCCTTGAGAAATGCAATTCTGTAATATTTCTAAGACTGATATTTTTGTAAATCTATAAATGATCAAATTTGATTCATACCTCATAATGAATGATCACTGACAGTTTTAAGAAAGTCCTACCTGTAATGTTTCTTCACAGAATGCTATGTAACAAAGGTTTACATGTGTCGGTTCCTCTGCGATGATTGTACTAGATCTGAATATGTAACGTTAGGAGGAATAATCTCATTAATTTTATTTCACGAAGCATCCCCAAATATGTGAAACGTAATCGTTTCGTAATCGATAGGTATTATAATTTTATGTGTGTCGTAGGTTTTATGTATCAATCATGATTCATGAATAATCTGAATACTATAATAAGACTATAAAAGTGCTCCAAAAGTTAGATATTAGTATACAAATATGCTTTCCTTAGATTAGAAGGTGTGGAATAATATGTTATGATTATGTAACTGACTTAATGAACGCTATCTATAGACTGTATTAGTCTTATGCTATTGAAATGCCTAATTAGTTGTCATGTGAACTTTACAGAATTATGACATTATACTAATGTAATTTCTATAAATTGAATGTCGTAGTATTCTTTATATAGATAAATAAAATGAACAAAAATAAAATTGGTCTTTTATTTAACAAAACTATTGCAGATATAATGGACTAATGCGGGTGAAGAGGTGTCTGTTATATAAATATCGGTTTTCTGAATGCATCTTTTTTACTAAGAAACCAAACAATACAATACATGGCTAGTGATGTTTCAAGAAAAAATATCGAGTTTCGTTTGCACACACAAGTCTACTATTATTTTACAATCAACTATCTAAAATTACCGTTAATTAATCAATTAATTTTATAAAAATTCCCAAAACTATAACTTCATCTCCTTTTTCACTCTTAGTCATGATGTTGGTATTCAGGGTCAGCGTCATCTACTGAACGCTGTAAAAAATTTTCTTTGTCTAATTCTTTCATAGAATTATTTTGTTTTGTTCTACAAAAATTGAGAACTTCTAACCCTCATCTATTGTATATCTGCATCTTAGCCATCAAATAAATTTTCCCAACTATTTTCTGATGTTTGTACATTCATTTTTTTACAGATATATTATCTGCTATATCGAGATCCGTTGTATAGAGGTTTTACTGTAATTGTATCTGACATTGATCATGCGTTAAACGCCATATCACAATAATTTCACATTGCTTAGTATTATTCCAAATTTTTATATTTAATTTTTTTGGATTAGTTAACATTTTAGCATCTTTTAAAAATGTCCTAATTGAATATGTATATGAAAAATATGTAGAAAAGTACAAGCATTATGATATTATTTTAATTTATTACTTTTGTTTCCAAATGATCTATAGGCAGTTTCTTAACATGAGGAATATCACAATTTTAAGGTTTTCGTTAACTTGTGGCACGTTATGCTAGGCATATAGTGCATATATATGAAAAATTATTATGCAGCTATAAGATACAGGCATGACCTAGAAGGATGCAAGAATACTGGCAGGTGACGGATTATTAGAAGCAGCATTTGATTTCTAAATGTCCCACTTGGGGAGCAGATATGGAAGAAAAAGAAGAATACCTATTAAGTTCTATGGTCGATTTACATAGCTGTGATATAGCCATTTTTATCCCCAACTTTCTTTTTCTTCGGTCACACCAGGTCTTTCTGCATAATAATTGTTTTTGCATGACCACCACCAATTCTAGAAGCGGTGGAGAAGTCCATCTTGGTGAGAATTATGATGAATTCTGATTATTGCATCTTTCAATATGTCGTGCTTACCAGAATTTTCTCACCACGGAGGCATTTACTATATTCATTTCAATTTATTCAAAGAGGTTAATGTCTTTATAGGTATTTATCTGTTGGCCAATGACAGATACTAGGAATATTTTTCCGTAGCATAATGATGAAATTAGTATAAAATTATTTAAATAACTGGAGCTGTGTCAAAAAAATTATAATATTTTTATAACACGATTGCTATCCATGGAGACTGAAAAAAATTTATTCTATTATAAGAATAGTTACTGTTAAAAAAAAACCGATTTATACTGGTCTTTCTACCAATATGGCTGTTTAAGAAATAACCCACTTTGATTGAGATGGTCGAAATGTTTTAAAAATGAATTCCAACACACTGTTGACTCTCGTCATTCTGCAGGACATCTTCTATTATATGGAAATGCCTCAAATATTGAACTCCAGTCAATTTATCGGATGTCGCTACATTCCAAGTATTGGAAAGAAGAACAATAAAGCCAGAACAGCTGTAATAATTGAAGGTGTGTTTTTGTCTGTTTTATCTAAGCTTAAAATTTTTAAACATCTATGAAGACATTTGGTATTACAGATTCAATGACAATATCCATGTATGTATGCAAAAATAATTCAGGCTTTTTTCTGTTATAATCATGATCTCGGCAGGTATAAGTATACATGATATAATTTCAATATACTAACATAGTAACACTTTAAATGTTTATCACGGCAATAACAAAAGATTTTTTCATGGCTTATCATTTTAGATAAAAAGCTAGATGTTAAATTGTTTTCTCGTCTGAATTTATTTCACGAAGACACCCTTGATGATGAAAATTCTAAGGACTCATCATTTTTTTGTGAGTGTGAAAAAAGACAATCTCAACTGCGACAGGGATCTAGTTCCGCTGTTAAAGTGTCTAGTGGCCGAGCTAAAACAAAGGGGGCAGTCCCTAAGTGTATACGCAATACAGCCAACTGGGCACGAACTATAAAGAAAAAAAACAGACTAGCTGGAAAGTTATATGCTACATATACGGGCAAAATGGTACCAGAGAAACAATTCACTTATAGAGAATGCCCGTGTGCTAAGAAGTGTCATATTTTTTTTACTGCCAACCATTTGCAGACTATATTTGATGACTTTTATAAAATGGAGACATGGGAATTGCAAACTAAGTATTTGGCCACACTCATTGATGTCTCTAAAAGAAAACCAGCCAATACTCAACCAAATGACTCATCTCATATACGCATTTATCATCTGATCAATGAATGCGGAGAAAGAACCGTGGTTTGCTGTAACTATTTCAAATCAATTTTTAAAGTTTCTGATGGTCGTGTATCAAGAATTGTTAAAAAATCAGTAATTTAACCAAACTAAACACTTGTTTTACAGGAGTAAGGTAATTAATATAATTGGTATTTGATGCATCAATATAAATAAATCTCTGACTTAAGTTGGAATTAACCATTGCTTGCCACCATTCTAAAACTTAAAAATACCTTGTGTCAACATATTATAATACTCTATTGAAATGAATGATTTGTATATTTTTATGTATTTTGATTTATAATAAGACACAAACTCTCATCATTAATTTATACTTTGTTATCTTATATACAGTCAATATTGTGGAAATATTAAAGGCCATTTTCTGTCATTGTGAACTAACGCTTTCATTTCAGTCGAGTTTGAAAGTAAACTTATACATTATTTGGAAGAAATGCTTATTTGTTTAAATTATTATTTACTTTTATTTCACAAAGGTATATCTTTTAAGGAGGAAAATACATGTCATTTATTACTGATATGATCAAATATTAATATTATTTTAGGATTATTGTGATCTTTGACTGTACTATTTTTCTTTTTTAATCAATCTTCTTCTTCTTCTTCCATGTTTGCTCCCTAAGTGGAGCATATGG